>ML776740.1:4255399-4270543 GCA_009831015.1 Picea engelmannii
TGGGCAGAGGGGGGTCCCTTGTCCCACAAACAAGGGGGTCTCATACACCAATTTGGTGTGTTGGCTTGGTCGTGACCTTAAAAATAGATTATTAATAGATTATTATTATTATTATTATTATTATATACGATTTCACAAGTTAAGTTAAAGTCATTAATAACGTGTAAATTTAAAATTTGAGAGTATTTGACTATCAAAAATGAAAAAAGGAGTTAAACAATTTAACAAAGAGAATCAATGATTAAAGGGGGAGAGAACAAGAAAGAAGAATTTAATACCTATTAAAGATGAATCCAAGAAAAGACACTTAAATAATAAAAGGGGATGAAGGATTTGAGATAATAAAACAAATAATTAAATTAAGCAATGAATAAAAAACATATCAATAATTGAGATAATGTATGAGGTGTTTTCAGGACTAGCTGAGTTTGTAGTCGTCTTCATGATTGAAGTGATTAGAGTGTTTTCAATTTCTAGAGCTTCTCAAATGATGTGACAGGGGTAATGGAGCGATGTGGCCTGAATTTTGGTTTGGTCAAAGAAAAGTAGGTGCTTAGATTTGAAGGAGTGTTAAGCAATAACTTACTTGGCAATTCAATTGTGATTTGTGTTACCTATGTGTTATTTGAGTCGAGATTTAAATGATGTGTTGGTTTGGCCAATGTATGATTTTCCACGGGAGAAAAGGATTTGGTAGACTCTTAGGCCAAGCATAGGGTCGGATTTGTCCTTAGTGGTTTTGAATAGTTACTTAAGGGTTTTACAAGGTTTTACAAAGGTTTGATGTGGGATCTTTATTCACCAAGATTCTTGGTCCAAAATCCCTTGACCTTATCTCCAAGATGATTGATCTTGAGATTCTTGAAACCTAATTAAAAATGTTCTCACCTCCACTTTTTCACTTTTAAAGGCACTTGTTATGAGCAAACTAAAGGAACAACCATGGGCACATCCTTATCCCTTATGGTCATTAATATGTTTATGGAAAATTTTGAGACCTTAGCCTTAAATAACTTTCATCTTAAACTCAAATGTTGGTTTCCATCTGTTGATGACACCTTCGTCATATGGCCTCATGGACATCCCATTTTAATATGTTTCTTTAACCATATTAATAGTATTTCCCCCCATATTCAATTCACTATGGAAATACAAAAGGATAATTCCCTCCCCTTCTTGGATGTTCTCATCTTCGGACTTCTGGATGTGTCCCTCTCCCACCAAATTTACAAGAAAAATGTGCATACTTACCGATACCCGCATGCCTGCTCTCACCATTATTGAGCCCAAAAATAGGTTTTTGTTTAAAATTTAGTCACTCGAGCCATCTGTATTTCATCTCCTCAATTCCTTGAGAAAGAGAAAGTCCACTTGACTGAGGCCCTTGTAGCCAACAGTCAGTCTATCCTCCAAATCAACAAAGCCTTCCGCTCAACTCAAAATGCAAAATCCACTAATCCACCTTCCTCTTCCCCTCCCCTTGCTCACCTTTATTTACCCTACACCAAGGGTACCACTAATCATATTCCAAGAATCATGGAAAACAAGAATATTGAAATCTTCTTCAAACCTTATAAAACCCTTAAGCAACTATTCAAAACTGCTAAGGACAAACCCTATGCTTGGCACAAGAGTCTACCAAATCCCTTACTCCTATGCAAAACCATACATAGGCAAAACCAGTAGATTATTTAAATCCTAACTCAAAGAACACATAGCTAACACAAACCACAAACGAATTGCCAAGTCATCTATTGTTGAACACTCATTCAAATCTAAGCACCTAATTTTCTTTGACCAAACCAAAAATCTAGCCACAATGCCCCATTACTCCTCTCGCATCATTCAAGAAGCTCTGGAAATCGAAAAACACCCCAATAACTTCAATCGTGAAGACGCCTACAAACTCAACTAGTCTTGGATACCCCTCATACATTATCTCGATCATTGATCTATTTTCTTATCCTTTGCTTAATTTAATTATTATTTGTTTTATTTGTTTTATTGTCCCAATTTCTTCATCCATCAAGGGTCAATCCTCTAAGTTTGATTTTATTTTATTATTTGACTTTGTCTTGTCTAGGTTTCTTCACAGTTTTAATCTCTTTTAAATTCTCTTTCCACATCTATTCTTTATTCTTTAATAGGTATGAACTTCGTGTTTCTTATTCTCTCCCCTTTTAATCATTAATCATTGGTTATCTTTGTTATTTCATTTTAAATATTTGATTTTATTTTTGTAACACACCCAACCCCTAAGTACCCTTTCTAGGGATGGGGCATCAATTTTTCGTTCATCCTAACTATCTCAAATATTAAATCATAGATCTTCGTTGGTTACTTCTCATCATTAGCTTTCCATCATTCACCACCATACTAAAATCCGAGCTCAGGTCTGTAATTTATGGCCTCTCAAAGCTACTCGAGCGTTATCAGTTGGAGTATTTGACGTTCGACACTAAACATATCATTTCTCTAATCCTCGAAGTTCTGAAATCTTGCCACGTGGCTCTAACATTCAACGATCGATAATCAGTTCTCTACATTGAATGTCCCTTCTTTTCGATTGTTCGGTGATCGAAAATCAGCGGTAAAATCCTTACTTTTTCGATGCTTCTGGGATCGACGACCGTCATTGAACGTTCAGTGTTCGACGATCGACGATTTCCATTGAACGTTCCCTTTTTCCACACTATGCCCAAACTCCCGAACTATCCGGACTTCCGGAGTCCTGGACATGTCACCAGCCTTGTTGGCCAGGAAAGAACAATTCAATAGTTGACATGCGAGAAGGGTCTATTACTGACACGTGTCCTCCTTAGGGGGTGACATGTGTCCTTCTCTAATAGGTACAATGGGTATGTTAATCATCCAAAACTGGGTGACACATGGAACGCATAATGTGGGTCCACGTCACATCGAATGCCATCATCAAGCCACGTCATCATGGACTGATATTGCTCGATCCTTTCATATAACAGTCTGCAACATTCCACGTAGATCCATAGATATATGGTTCTCATTACTTCATGGCTTCGGGCTTCGATGCTTACCGAATCCTCTCGACACAAATCCCCCGAAGAGCTAAGTCTCTAGATTCTTGGATCTTGTGCCACATGTCCTCTTCGACCAACGGTCGAGATTTACTTCGACGTTCCCAACTTTGGTGGTTTTAACTCCTTGAAAACCCTCAGCCAAATTCCTCTAGAGTATGAAGTCTCCGGACCATGGGATCGCTTGCCACGTACCCATTCATCCAACGGTCTTGGTTACTTCAGAAGTTTGGGATTCGAGAGTTTGGCATGTGTTCCCCAACTTTCCCTTCGTACCATGCCAGATCTATTGCCACATGTACCTAGCATCTACGACCATGATTCACTCTGTCTTGCCGACCTCCGGGGAAAAATCGAGAATTTCTAAATCATCAAATACTCAGAGTCTTGAATAACCGTGGATCTGTGGACACATGTCCCTCCAGTTCAACAGTCCAGATTTACTCCGTGACTTCGTTGTTCAATATTTTCGTCACTAGACCATTCCAAATATCCCAAAGTAAGACTTCGTTGAAGCACTTAATGCTTCCCTTCGTACGTCAAATCTGATGATTGAGAGAGATCCAAACAAGATCCTTAGATCGTCAGTCCTCGTCGATTCGTGACTCCGGCCTTCAGCTACTTACAAGGATTGTGGAGTCACAAGTCCCAAAGTCCCAAAGCTGAAAGAGATAGCCCCTTTTGGACTAGCGCAGGGTTCCCAGATCCCGATCACATGGATACTTTGTAAATTCTAGGGACTAAGCGCTAATCCTTTAGTAGCAATTGGGTTAGGGACATGGGCACAATCCCTCGGTCAGATGGATGAATAGTCTAAGGGAAAAACGCCCTTCTTCCACAAAATTCGAACTTAATATTCTCGCTAAGGTAAACTTCACAAGGTTGGCGGGGCTTAGGCATTTTAGTTGATCACACCCACTCTCTCTTGTGGATTCACATCTCATGACTATCTAGCAACAAAACTGATATAAATTGAAATATCATATAGATACAAAAGTTTACAGAAATCACAGAGCTTTTCTAATAATTGTTCAAATACTGAAATATTGAATCATAAACTCAGATATTTCATCATCACATTCAATACAATGCATAGAGTATGAAAATACTTATCAGAACTAGAAAATGTGAAGCAACTACTGAAAGGGGTACCTATTTCCTCCCAACCATAGCCACAACCACTCCTACTGGATTTACCACTGGCCACCCCCAATATAGACCATGATTCTCTGAGAGAGATCCTTTCTCTTTGCTCCACAACAGTCAGGGATGAAGGTTACTCTCCTTCTCCCACAGGAACTTGGAAACTAGTTTTCTCTTCTCCAAGCAAGGAGGTCTGCACGAGTACTTCTTTGATCACTCGGCAGCCTCATTTATCAGCTTGTATCCAAACCCTTCCCAATCTTCTTACAACCAAACCAATCTTTATTCTCATCTTTTCTCTCAACTCCTGAATCGAAGTATCTTCCCTTCTCTTCTCAGGAGAGTGTTTTCTCTACTCTTCTCTCTCGCAGATATGTCTATGTCCCCAAATTACCTCCTTTCTTGCCTTCCTAAACAAGGTTGTGTGGGTTTGAATCCCCATTCAAGGTCAGGCCTAGATGCATTACATATGGGTACCCTATCCCATCTCCTCATTAACTCTTGAGGATGGCCTTCCAACTACCATCCTAAATGGTAATTCATTTCTGGGTCAGAGGAATGTTGAGCAATTACACCTAGTAGGTACTGGTATGGTGAGGGTCATCTCAACCATTCTTGGTTTCCCCTCACCATCTCTCTCATAGAATCCATGGTATATCTTGTCAAACTTCCCCCATTTCAGCAGTTGTGCAACACATATTCAAATTCTATTAATAACATAAATTCATACATTGACCCTTTTATACAAGGGTTCATAAAATAAAACATTCATACATATTTATTCTGCCATAGTCTATTGGCCAGTTATAGTTATATCTACAAACTGGGGGAAACAGGGGTATTAAGATCCCCTCCCCCTTAAAGGAACATTGTCCTCGATGTTCTATCTGTCGATGTGCTATGTATGTATAGAAGTAAACAAAAATGGATATGCATGTCTCATGGCATCCTCCATTTCCCATGTAGCCTCATATGGACCAAAGTGTTTCCATTGCACCTTGACCTATGCAATGGTTTTGTTCCTGAGTGGGGTTTCCTTCCTGTCTATTATTCATTGAGGTTCTAGCAGGAATTCTCCCTCGAGTTCCACTTGAATCACAGACCTGTCAATAATATGATTAGAATCATGTACATGCTTCTTTAATAAAGAAACATGGAAAACATTATGTGCCTTCACTGTGGGAGGGAGTGCTAACCAATAGGCTACTGGTCCCACTCTATCCAGTACTTCAAAGGGTCCACAATACCACAGTGCCAGTTTGGCACAAGCTCACATCCTCAAGGAGTTTCTCTTGGGTCTAACTCAGAGATACAAATGATCCCCTGCTTTGAAGTCTCTAGGAGTCCTTTTCATGTCTACATAACTCTTTTTTCTATCCAGGGATATCTTCAGATTTTTTCTGATCTTAGTCACTTGTTGTTCCATTTCCTTTAGAATATCTGGCCCAATTGTAACTCTGTATACTAGATTGTTCCAACTAATTGGAATGTTTCATTTCCTTCCATAGAGGGCTTCAAAAAGACTCATTTTTAATGACTCTTGATAGACATTGTTGTAAGAAAATTCTACCAGTGGTAGGTAGTCCTCCCACTTATTGGGTTGATGCATTACATGCATCCTTAGCATCTCTTCTAATAATTGGTTTAACCTCTCTATATTCCCATCAGTTTGAGGGTGATAGGTTGTACTAAAGAGAAATTTTGTTTCAAAACCAACAAACAGATATTTCCAAAATTTTGAAGTGAACTTTGAATCTCTGTCGGATATAATTTCCTTAGGCATGCCATGTAGTCTGAATATCTCTTTCATGAAGATGTTGGCAATATTTATTTCCTTGCAAGTTGACTTGATGGGTATGAAGTGAGAAGCCTTGCTCAGTTTGTCCACAACTACCATGATGACATTGTTATGTTTGGTTGATCTTGGTAATCCTGTGATGAAATCCATGGAGATGGTTTCCCATTTCCATTCAGGAATCGATAGGGGTTGGAATAACCCTTTTGGGTGTCGGTGCTCTGCCTTGACTTGTTGACATTATAGACACTTACCCAAGTAATCCACTATCTCCTTTTTCAGTCTAGGCCAATAGAATAGCTTTCTAGTGGTTGTGGTCATTTTCTAATAACTAGGATGACCAGTATATGATCTTTTGTGTAGTTCATCCATTATGAACCTTCTCAAGTCATCACAATTTGGAATGTATAATATTACCTTGTAATTTAGAAGGTCATCATTAAGAATATTATAACCTTCATACTTCATCCATGTGGGCTCTTGCTTTAGGTATGATGTCACAGTCTTGAAAAATGCATCCTTCTCTTATGCAATTTTGACCCTCTCTTTGATGTTTTATTCAATGTTGCTTACAGTTGCCAAGTGAACCACTTTCATACTTCTACTAAGGGTATCAACCACCCTATTCTCCTTTCCTTTGATATGTTTGATTTCAAAATCAAACTCACTAAGGAGAGCCATCCCCCTAGCTTGTCTCACATTGAGTTTTGGTTGGTAAAACAAATACCTCAATCCACTATGGTCTGTCATAAGTACAAATCTCCTACCTAGGAGGTAATGCCTCCACATATTTAAAGCATGCACTATGGCAGCCAATTCCATATCATGGGTCAAATAATTGACTTCATGCTCATTCAATTTTATGGACTCATAGAAAATCACATGTCCTTCTTGGATAAGGAATCCTCTGAGCCGTTCATTGAAGGCATCTCTACACATAAAGAAGTCCTTGTTTGGATCTGCAATCTTCAGCACAGGTGCATTGGTTAGAAGGTATTTCATCTCTTGAAATATTTCTTCACATTTTGATGTCCAAATGAATTTAACCCCGTTTTTCTGAAGGGAGGTGAATGGGAAACCAATCTTGGAGAATATTTTTATGAATCTCCTATAGTATCATGTCGGGCCCATAAAAGATCTAATATCAAATACATCCTTTGGGGTAGGACAATCCATGATGGCTTTAATATTTTTAGGGTCAACTGCCACTCCTTCCTCAGAAATAACATGACCTAGGTAGTGGACTTGTTTCTGGAAAAAGTCACACTTACTGAGATTAGCATAGAGTTGATGTTCTCTTAGTACTTGGAGTACTAACTTGAAATGTTCTTCATGCTCTTCTATATTCTTGGAATATAATAGGATATCATCAATAAAAGCCAATACAAACCTATCCAAGAACTTTCTGAATACATTATTCATTAAGCACATAAAAGTGGTTGGTGCATTGGTAAGCCCAAATGGCACCACCACAAATTCATGGTGACTATATCTTGTCCTAAAGGTTGTCTTGTGGATATATTCATCTTTAATTCAAACCTAATGGTATCCAAACCTCGAGTCAATCTTGGAGAAGATGGTAGCACCCCTTAATTGTTCAAACAATTCATCAATCCTTGGCAACGGATACTTATTCTTGATGGTCATATTATTGAGTTGCCTATAATCTATGAATAGTCTGAGTGTGTCGTCTTTATTTTTCACAAACAAGGTTGGTGCTCCCCATGGAGACACACTAGGTCATATGTATCCTTTGTCCCACATCTCCTTCGGCTAGAGTTTGATCTCAACTAGCTCTGGTGTACTCATTCTTTAGGGTGTTCTAGACATTGGCACTGCTCCTGGTACAAGTTCTATTGAAAAATAAATATCCATTCTTAGGGGTAGACTTGGTACTTCTTTTGGGAATACATCTTTATATTCTTTCAATATGGGATGGTTCCCTAGGCTGGGTTTGTCATTCTCAACATAGTTTAATACCTGTATTGCATACAAGGGACATCCCTTTATGCAATACATCTTCACTTGAAGGGTTGATATTTGTCTCACTAAGACAGGATTTTGAATCCCTTGTAGGGTTACCCTTCTTCATTCTTCATTTTCACACTCCAAAGTTTTACTATAATAGTCCAACTTAGTTTTGTGGGCATCCAACCAGTCCATGTCAATCAGCAAGTCATAAGATCCTAGAGGAAGTATGTTTAGGCTTGCTTGGGTGGGCAACGCACTCATGAAAAATTGGTATGCTGGTATGACCTATGTTACTTTTCTTTTAGTTCCAGTGGCTAGTTGTAGCAGCCGTGATTTAACATGTTTAACTTGTTGCAATTTACATTTCTCAACAATTTGAGGGGAAACATAACTCAAATTAGAACCAACATCAATTAAAATGGAAACATGATGGTTGACAATCATACCTTCCATATCCACCACTGAAGCTTGGTGGTCAGCTTTTCTATTATCCAAGGCTTCATAAATTTGTGGGAGGATCCTAGCCACATCATTGACTATGGCAGCCTATTGGACGTTGTACACCCTCCCAGGGTTTTGTTGCCTATGTAGACAATCCCTCAGTAGATGTTCCTCTCCATAACCCCAACATTTCAAGGTTTCTCTCTTCATTTTATCAGTCTTACCTGGAGCCACTCTAAATATCTTATTTCCACTCTAGGATGGAAAATTTTGCTGATACACACTTCTAGAAGGAAGGATCATCCTAGATATCTTACCATGTCTCTTAAATCTCGAGGATTTAAACCCCTTCTTTTTGAATTCCAAATTGTGTTTCTTCTTCTCGTATTCATGGGGTTCTATCTTACTCTTGAATTTCTGATAGAAATACCTTGTTTTTCAAATAGTATCTTCTAAGGTCTTTGGATCATCAAATTCAATTATGTCCCAGTAGAACTGAACTAAGCCACTAATAAATAGTTGCATATCTACCTTTTCATCTTTTATGTAGGGCACATACCTCATCATCTCAAGAAATTTGTTGATATACTCATCTATACTGAGTTGTCCCAGCTTGAGTTCATAGAACTCCTTGGTCTTCCCATCAAAGTACTTCTTCTTGAAGTATTTCTCAAATTGTTTCCATGACAAGTCCTTCTCATGGACTCCTTTCACATTCCTAAGGTCTTCCCACCAAATGGAAGCTTTTCCCATTCAGGTTGAAAATGGATATCTAAGCCTTTAAGTTTTCAAAGTAGTCATGGACTCTAAAGTACTTCTTCAAGCCAAGTAGCCAAAATTCTACTTCTTCCCCCTTTTTAATCTCTCCATCGAAGGTGGGTGGTTTTGCTTTCTTGAATTCTTCAGGGCCACAACTCTTGGAATGTTTCATCTTATTTCCTCTTGTCTAAGAATGGGAACTAGTTTTACCACTAGAAGATTCTTTAGAATTTTTAGTGTCCTCACCAGAGGAATATTCCATTGAAAATCTCTTGGCTCCATGTTGGGCCTTCTTTGAGGTGTTCCTCCTGGTGTGGCCACTTTCAGGACCATGCTTCTGTATCTCAGGTGGACTTGGATTTTTCTTGGTATGATGCATGTCCACATGACTGGTAGTTGGATCATAGTGCAGTTTCCTTTGTATATATGATAGGCTTTGTAGTAGGATTGCATTAATTTCAATCTGCTTTTCCTTCTCCTTCACCAGCCTTTCATTGTCATCCTTATAACTCTGTAATTCTTCCATGAGGCTTCTTATAGTTTCAATTAAATTTGGAGGGGTTTCCACCACCCTCCTTTCATCAGATTCTTCCTCTCTATTGTGGGAGATCTTCTCCAACTCCTGATGTGTCACCATCCTTTATGTTGTAGTTATCCTATTGTTCACTAACTGTTGGAGTCCAGATAAAAAAAAATTATGCGATTCGTGCATGAGCCCAAGAAGGCCAAGTATTGTTTCCATTCTCTGATACCAATTTGTAACATACCCAACCCCTAAGTACCCTTTCTAGGGATGGGGCATCAATTTTTTCGCTCATCCTAACTATCTCAAATCCTAAATCATGGATATTCAGTGGTTACTTCTCATCATGAGCTTTCCATCGATTCCCACCATACTAAAATCTGAGCTCGGGTTTGTAATTTATGGCCTCCCGAAGCTACTCGGGTGTTATCAGTTGGAGTATTCGGTGTTCGATGTTAAACATATCATTTCTCTAATCCCTGAAATCCTGAAATCTCGCTACGTGGCTTTATCCATTCGGTGATTGTCGATCGATGATTTACACTGAACATCCCTTCTTTTTGATTGTTTGGTGATCGACAATCGGCGGTCAAAGCCTTACTTTTTCTGCGCTTCGGTGATCAACGACCATCGTTGAATGTTCTACGTTTGGCAATCGACGATTTCCATTGAACGTTCCCTTTTTCCACACTACACCCAAACTCCCGAACTATACAGACTTTCGGAGTCCCGAACACATCACCAACCCTGTTGGTCAGGCAGACACGATTCAAAAGTTGACACATGGAAAGGGTCAAGCGGTGACACATGTCCTCCTTAGGGGGTGACATGTGTCCTTCTCTAACAGGGACAATGGGTATGTGAATCGTCCAAAACTGGGTGACACGTGGCATGCGTAATGAGGGTCCACGTCACATCAAATGACGTCATCAAGACACTTCATCATAGATTGGTACTGCTCAGTCCTTCCATCTGATGGTCCACAAGATTCCATGTAGATCCATAGATCTACGGTTCTCATTACTTCATGGCATCGGGCTTCAGTGCTTACCGAATCCTCTCAATGCAATTTCCCCAAAGAGCTAAGTATTCGGATTCTCGGATCTTGTGCCACATGTCCTCTTCGACCAATGGTCGAGATTTACTTCGACGTTCGCGACTTCGGTGGTTTCAACTCCTTGAAAACCCTCGACCAAATTCCTATAGAGTATGAAGTCTCTGGACCACGGGATCGCTTACCACATACCCATTCATCCAACGATCCTAGTTACTTCGGCAGTTCGACATTCGAGAGTTCGACGTGTGTTCCCTGACTTTCCCTCTGGTTCACACTGGATTTATTGCCATGTGTACCTAGCATCTATGACCAGGATTCACTCTGGCTTGTTGACCTCTGGGGAAAACTCGTGCGTTTCTAATTTGCCGAATACCTGGAGTCCCGGATAACCATGGATCTATAGACATCGATCCCTCCAGTTCAATGGTCTAGATTTACTCCGCAGCTCTGGAATTGGGGAGTTTCGGTGCTAGACCATTCCAAATCTCCCAAAGTAAGACTTCACCAAAGCGCTTAACGCTTCCCTTCCTAGGTCAAATCCTACGGCTGAAAGAGATCCAAACGAGATCCCTAGATCGACGGTCCTCGTTGATTTGCGACTCCGACCTTCAACTACTTAAGAGGATTGTGGAGTCACAAGTCCCGAAGTCCCGAAGTCGAAAGAGCTAGCCCCTTTTGGACTAGTGCAAGGTTCCTAGACCCCGATCACATGAATACTTTGGAAATTCTAGGGACTAAGCGCTAATCCTTTAGCAACAATTGGGTTAGGGCCATGGGCACAAGCCCTCGGTCAGATGGGTGAATGGTCTAAGGGAAAAACTCCCTTCTCCCACAGAATTTAGACTTAACATTCCCGCTAAGGTAAATTTCATAGGGTTGGCGGGGCTTAGGCGTTTCAGTCGACCATACCCCCTCTCTCTTGTGGATTCACATATCACGACTATCTAGCAACAAAGCTGAGATAAATTAAAAGATCATATAGATACAACAGATTACAAAAATCACAGATCTTTTCTAATAACTATTCGAATACTGAAAGACTGAATCATAAACTCAGATATTTCGTCATTGCGTTCAATACAATGCACATAATATGAAAATACTTATTAGAACTGGAAAATGTGAAGAAACTATTGAAAGGGGTCTATGTTTCCTCCCAACCATAGGCACAGCCAATCCTACTCGATTTACCACTGGCCACCCCCGAGCTAGACCATGATGCTCAGAGAGAGATTCTTTCTCTTTGATCCACAACAATCAGGGACAAAGGTTACTCTTCTTCTCCCACAAGAACTTGGCAACTGGTTTTCTCTGCTCCAAGCAAGGAGGTATGCGCGAGTACTTCCTCAGCCACTTGTCAGCCTCATTTATCAACTTGTAGCTAGACCCTGCCCCATGCCTCTTACAGCCAAAACAAGCTTTCTTCTTAGCTTTTCTCTCAACTTTCGAATCGAAGTATCTTCCCTTCTCTTCTCGAGAGAGTGTTTTCTCTACTCTACTCTCTCGCAGATCTATCTATGTCCCCAAATTACCTCCTTTATTTCCTTCCTCGACAAGGTTGTGTGGGTTTGAATCCCCATTCGTGGTCAGGCCTGGAAGCCTCATAGATGGGTACCCTGCCCCATCTCCTAAATAACTCTTGAGGATGGCCTTCCAACTACCAGCCTGATTGGTAATTCATTTCTGGTTCAAAGGACTGTTGAGCAATTACACCTAGTAGGCACTGGTCTGGTGAGGGTCATCTCAACCATTCTTAGTTTCCCCTCACCATCTCTCTCATAGCATCCATGGTCTATCTTGGCAAATTTTCCCCCTTTCAGCAGTTGTGCAACACATATTCAAATTCTATTAATAACATAATTTCATACATTGACCCTTTTATGCTAGGGTTCATCAAATCAAACATTCATACATATTTAGTCCGCTATAGTCTCTTGGCCAGTTATAGTTATATTTACAAACTGGGGGAAACGGGGGTATTACAATTTTAAGGAAACTATTTTGAAGTTAGTTAGATTTTTTCTTGTCATTAATGATGGGTGGAGTGTCCACTCGAAAAGTTGGAAGTTTCAAAACTTTCTACATAGTTTAGTTCCAAAAATATCTACGACAGTTATAACAAACTTAGGAAAATTCAATAAAGGGAAAACCACTATGAAATCCACAAGTGATTACCTTCACATCTGTGAGTAATGTGAGCTGACATGACATCCACTTGGTATCATGACAAGTAATCAAGAGCGAAACAACTTGTAATAAGTAAACTCCTATTGATGTGATTTTCACATCAAGAGAGTAAAAACTTTGCTTGTAAAGTTTTGACTTTAAAAATGATTAAAACCATTTTGAAAGTTCTCTCAAATCATTAAAAATGAATTAACCTTTAAAATGAATCCTTGAAACTAATACCTCCCATATTTCCACCTATAAAATATCAAAATATAGAACCAATTATATAATAATGGAGACAAAGTTTAACTAAAATTTAACAAAGTTAAGGATTCAAATATCAATGCGCTAAATAAGATTAGTCTATAGGTGGTCCGGCCACCCCGGTTTCGTCAACTGTATAGTAACCACAGGAGTCAAGCGTGACTTAGGGAATTTCCTCACATGTTTTAGGCTTCCTTACCAGACAAAGAAAATACAGCCTGGATCCCACGGGCGTATGATAAAAGTGTTTCGCAGGCAACTACAGCCTGCAGTAGTCAGCCTGAAGTGGAGCGTATGATAAAAGTGTTTCTCAGTGAACTACAGCCTGCAATAGTCAGTCATCTTACAAATTAACATGCTACTGGAAAATAGAAGGTTACGTTTTTGGCAGTTGGTTGAAGATACACCAGATTTCAATTGTACAAAGTGTTCACATATTTAGCCCATGTGATACTTGTAGACGTATGAAGGAATGAAGATGAGGGTACTGTGTAGCTAGCGAAACTTATGCAATACTCTTTCACATGGTAGCTGTAGGCTATTTTTAATTACCTATGTATTAATATGTATTAATAGGTAGTTCAGAGTTTCGACTTTCCCTCGTTTGCTACTAGGTGAGATGAGTATAAAATTGATGGTCACTCTTATTTATTTATTTATAAGCAAATTTTTTTTTTATGAACTAAGTATTTTTTTTTAAATTATTTTTAACATGTAGTTTTTATTTTTTAGATCATTTAAATATTATGTTGATATGTGTTTTGTTCATTTTTATTGTAAATATAAAAATATCTCATTTATAACATAAAATTATTTTGAAATTATTTTTAACATAATATTATCAAACTGTTTAATGTGGAATACAACCCCACTAAGAACATAAACAGAAAAACTTAATATATTACTTTGATACAGCATCAGTTCCCCTGGATCCAATCATTGTACTTAAACAATCGGCTAAGCAATAAGTAGGATGAATGTAATGATGCCAAGATAGCTACAATCTAAGGGAAAAAGAAAGTTCAAATTGAGATTAAATTCACTACTCAGGTGCTGGGTAGAATTTCTGATATTTTCTTCCCTTTCAATGATAGGCATTTTGGACATTGTGTGTACTTATATTTTAAAAACTGTTAACAAGAAAAATAAAGTGGCAGTCCATGAAAACAAATAAATATAAAACTTGTTCTATTTTAATTATCAGTAAAAATTGTCAACAATTTTAGACTTTTACTTTTTCAAAAAATTGTTTTTATTAAAAATGAAAAAATTTAATTTAAACACACTGGAAATTTTTAATGCAACTCAACATACACCTCTCACACACTTATTTTGCTTTGACAAAACTAGCAGTTGGAATTTATGGAATATTTTTCACAGCTACATAGATAGATACCCACAGATATTTGTAAACATGGTCATTGGTAAATGTCTCACACATATATATGGTTATCAATAAATTTTCAAATTTTCCATCATTTTGACTGTTTAATGAATTAAGTGGATATCAATGATTAGATGCAGTTTTTAAAATTGATTAATTGTTAAAAAAAATGAGTAAATATTTGTCAAATTTAATCATTAATCTCAAATGCAAACTGTTGGATTAACTGTAATAATTTTAATGTACTAATTTTGAATATGTATCAAAACTTTGTATATAATATTTATCCAAAAATATTCTCWAACATTATATAACTGTAAAAACTTACACTTTAAATAGTTAAAAATATTCTCTAACATTATATTTTTTCCAACGAGAAATTAACTCGAATTTGACCTCAAKACCTCCTCCCAACACTTRGAGAWAGGTACTWRTCATTWMCAACCGCGCTGTCTCACGGGACTTTTMKCWAMCATTAYATAWYYGTAAAMMCKKASACTYYAGMYGTTTTGACTTTTGAGATGAMMTMAARAMCTCAAMTMYYAAACCAYTWGAKAKAAAKGTAGACCKTKWCATTGATTSCAA
>ML776740.1:4270549-4307217 GCA_009831015.1 Picea engelmannii
TRTCATACCACTGCAAGTTASTTTTAAAATCTCTAACATTATATAACTGTAAAAACTTACACTTTAAATAGTTAGATGTTTTGACTTTTGAGATGAAATAAAAAACTCAAATATTAAACCATTAGATATAAATGTAGACCGTTACATTGATTGCAAATTTTTTATCATACCACTGCAAGTTAGTTTTAAAATCTTTGTAGCAGTGTTTGCTCGAAGATGATAGAAACTCTTAAATCACCTTTACATTAACCAATAAATGTCATTTTAATGATATAAAATTTAATATCTCCGTTAATCAAAATATAACGTTAATCAAAATATAATGGTTGGAAATTGATTTTATACGTAAAAAATAAACGACAATTGACCAGCTTTATTAATAAATCGAATTTGGTAATTTTATGGTGGAAAATTGATAATTTTCAAAAGCAAAAAATAGCTTAAGAAATCAATTTTGTATATTTAATTAATTATGATTTAATACATTTTAATGTCTTATTTTAATAATTTTATAGAAATGAGAATATATATTTC
Source organism: Picea engelmannii (assembly GCA_009831015.1). Lineage (NCBI taxonomy): Eukaryota > Viridiplantae > Streptophyta > Pinopsida > Pinales > Pinaceae > Picea > Picea engelmannii. The sequence goes on from ML776740.1 coordinate 4,271,084, forward strand.
AATTAGAAATATTTTCAATCAAATAGTATATGTTATGTTTTCGAATATTTATTAATTAATATTCAAATAAGTTAGTGTTGAACATTGCAATCCAATCGATGACTACCACTTCTATGTAAGGTTCTGGCGACATTCCTGGCATCGAAGAGAGAGTACGTGGAAGTAGAATAAGATGAAATATCATTACTTGTAATTTTTCTGTTCTTTCAATTTCAATTATACTATGTCGATAGAGGAGAGCATACCTGAATGCAAAAATATTGTGTAAAGAAAGTAAGCAGAACTAATTCAAAAACCTCCCAAAAAACATATATTCGCGACACGTTCAATCAAATTAATTAATGGTTTAGCGATTTTGAAATTGACTCATCTTTTATTTTGTTTTCACGGTGGGTATAAATTAATTTATATTAATTGTAATTTTAGATTTATAAGGATTAAAACTAAACAATTTTTAATTTTAGATTTATAAGTATCAGAACTAAACAATTTTTAAACAATTTTTTTTGAAAAGACAATTATTTTTTTAAATGTAAAAATTGATGAAAGATTTGGGTTAATGGTTAAAATGTTTTCTTCTTAAGTTTACATGTTTAAATCCAAAAAGATAAAATATATCCTATTACATTATATCATTCAAATATTTACATTATCCTTAATGTTAATGTAAATATAGTGCAATTAAAATCAAATGACAAAATATTTACATGATCCAAAAATGATTAGTAATAAAATAATATGATCAAGAGAATGATTAATAACCCAAAATGGTAATTGTAAATCTCTTTGCAATACCCATCAAGAGTGCACCCTCATTGGGCAAACTTGGAGACGAGTAGGGTAAGGGAACACAAGGGGTATGTGATTAGTTGGGAAAACAAAGTAATATAGGCACGTGCAGGAACACCTTGGGCACATGATCATGACATGCAACACTAAGGAGGCACACAACTCACTTGCCTTGCGATGGATGATGGAGACTTGGGTTGTGTTTGGGCAAGGATGGGGCGACTTGGGCAGAACCCCAAGGTGTAACGTCCCTGGCCACCCAGGTTGGACCATGCTACTCCAAAAAACGCTCTGATACCAATTTGTAACGTCCCTAGCCACCAACATGTCGGGCATCGTCACTTAGTAAACATCTTTTGCGGAAATATTCACATATAAACTTAACATGAAATGAAAGAGATAATATGGAAACATACATGCAGGGAAACACATGATTGTATTACAAGAATCACAAACATGCACTTAAATACATCATTTAACCATTAAGCACAAAAAATATACTTATCTCTTAATTGAAGTACACCAACTATGTGCAGACCTTCCACGAGCCTCCCAACCTTAGACCACGCTGCTCATCACACTCAGCAGTGGGTCACCCCCGAGCTGGGACTAAACTCCACTGGGCAAGGGATTCTTAGGCTAGGCAGGGACAACATGAAGTTGTACAGTACAACATGAAGGACTTCCTCCAAGGAGCCACTTACGACCACACCTCACAGACTCTCATTACTCGCATGCCTGTCCCACCCCAAGAGTATACACCTTCACTATCCCACAGTCCATCGACTGCTTCACCTCCCTTTCTGGGGCTTCAGCAATAGGTTGGATCAGGAATTCTCAGAGCTCTATAGCTGCTACGGAACTCCCTCCAGGAGAACTCACTTCCTCAACACACTCTCTCACCTGGAGAGATTTGCTTACAGGCCTGACAACCTGCTTCTTCTATCCATGTGCCTGACAACCTGCTTCTTTTATCCATGGGCCTGACAACCCGCTTCTTCACTCTCACTCCCCAACACACAGACATGGTGATGGCAACAAAAACAACTAGACGCGGGGGACGGTAATGACAGAGCAATATGCAGGCAACCCACAGGGTACAAGTGTCTCAAGGTTATCAATTCGAACTTGTAGCAGAGATTCAGGGTGGTTGAGGAATTCAACAATGGCAAAAATGAATGACTATGTGCTTGATCAGTGTATGAGTGAATGAGACAACCCCTGCCCAAAATCCTTCGAATGGCCAGAAGGGAGAGAATGGTGAGAGAGCCCCCATGAATATGCATGTGTCTTGGATGACACTTGGCTCTCTAGGAGCACGTTCCTCTCCACTTGGAACTTGTTCCTCTCCCCAAAGGAACCTAGGATAAATTAATATCCTCTTTATAGCCTTTAGAATAATAATTATATAGTGTTCTCTTGGGTTTAAGCTCGTAAGCTTAGCCCTTTTTCCCCCAATCTCCTAGCCTCCTCCCTTGCTTGACCTAGTGGAGCTTAGTCCCCCATACTCTTTCTTCGTGGTTGGTCTAGACACAACAATGTTGTTTACATTAATGATATGAATATTTAAATGTAGGAAATAGGATCCTGACCTTTAACATCTAGGCTCTCTGACCTAATAAGCACATAATCCTCCTAGCTTATAACACTTGGCTCACCAACCTACCAAACATGTTACAATTTATGATTACAACTGGGGCTCAGCCTTAGGATATTACAATCCCCTCCCCTTATTTTTGCATTGTCCTCAGTACAACTTGTTTATACATATACAATTCAAAAATTCTTCAAAAAGGCTACAAGCTTTAGCTATTGGAAGCTTGTTATCCACCTGGTGCTCTACTTTTAAGCACCAATTCTAGTGTTCATACTACAACTAGAATTCAATTTCTCTATTCCATAAAGATGCTTCATGAAGAATTCAACTCATTTTCCTTATTACATGCTTCAATTAAACCTCATTGAAATCACTGACTGGCTGTAGATCCACGATGTTCCACCCAGCCTTAGATCTCACTGTTGATAAACTCTTAGTAGTGTATCACCCCTGTTAGCATCGGAAGTCACTCCTGGATTGCTTGCAGGAGCAGATCCCAACGCCCATCAGTTTTATGTCATGGTTTGTTTAATGGGGTGATCAAATGGGTAAAGACCCGAGAATATATAGCTTTAATTCAGGAAACTGGGCCTGGTATGTAGAAACCAAGGGAGGTCTTGATCCAACTTCCGTTAGTGAATGATTAAAGGGGTGGTACATGGAATACTTATGAGAAGGGTGGACAAGACTGCCTCGGGCAACAGCCCTTCGGAAGCTTGAGGATGAAAAAATCAGAAGCCAAGATCCTCTTGGTCTGGAGCTTCAAGGAGCTGACGGTTGACTCGACTGGATCCTCTAATTCCAAGTCATTCAGCGTTAAGAAAATCACAGGCACTGATTAGAAACAATGTAACTGTTACAGTGATCCAACCTACATCATCATATAACAGCTGCAAATCGACTGGATCCTCTAATTCCAAGTTGTTCTAACACATTAAACAAAGAGATGGAAGAGAAGTTGACATCCACAAAGTAAGAAATCTCAAATTCCTTATACATTAACCAGAGCGACCAATGCTTCATCAAAACTTTACAAATGGGAGCTTCGCTCAACCATCGATACTTTACAAAATACAAAGAATGAGTTTATATACTCAGAGAAATTCGCCTAACAGAGGCGTGCCCAGTCAGCCAAGGCTTGGTGTCCCTTCAGTCAAACTCGTACTGATATCCTTCTTCAAACGCCACTTTAACTGCGCATGGCTCCTGTAAGGGGAGTAGCTGAACCATTAAAAATTGAGCTGGCGTGTGCAGACCTCCTCCGGCTAGTTGAGAAATTAGCATGACTTCTCTAGAAAAATGGGTACACAGGATCCCCTCGAGCAGACCGCTTTCCAGACCCTCCATACCTCACACTTAATGAATGAGGAGAGGTTTCAACCACCCCTTCTTGCCTTCATTTACTCCAAGCGTAGACCAGGATCGAGGTCAGGCCCGATGGCAACTGGAGGTCGTGACGGGCCTCTCTGTGACTGAAACCCGATGCCTTTGGCCCCTTTTGCGCAGTTCTTTCTTTCCCCAGTGACCATAGGCTGTGATCCTGTGTTTACTCTCAAAGGTGCTTTCGGTGTTCGCGAATAGGAAGGGGTTGATCCCTGCTTCTTGAAATTGCGATGAGAAAAACGCCGAGACGGCTTAATCTAGCACCACGTGTCCCTCTAGATCTGACGGTTCTGAAATCTCCCGACGATGTTGTACCTTGAGTCTTGGAATTGCGATGGGCGAAACGACGAGGAACCTAATCGCACGCCAGGTGTCTCCTGCGGGTGGACGGCTGAGATTGCCCCGTAATACTGCGGGCTTGACTTTGGGTGCCTTTGGTGCTTTTGGGGCTCGGGGTTTCTAGACATAGGACAACAAGGAACCTTCACCCTTCGAATCCCTGAATGTCGAAACGCCGGCGCGACTAGATCTCGCGCCACGCGTCTTCTGGATGGACTGCTACTATCTTTCCCTGCACATAATATGGGCGCTATCCATTGCATTAACCTCGGCGCAAATTCGTTAACCGCGATTTCCCGTCGACCATCGATCTACTTTTATAGATGAATCCAGGTTGTTGACAACGTAATTTCACCCGCTCACTTGATTTTTAGCCTGAAATGGGGCTTTACGTGCTATGCTTGGGCATTCTTCGTGCAACCTGTAGCTCTGGATGCTCTCGGGCCCAAGACAAGAATTGTTGCTAACATTAGGCTCCATAGGGGATAGAGTCATCCCTGTGATGCTCTAAGAACTCATTCCACAGCTTCGGTGCCTTGCTGTTGGGCTATGGAGTCAGGCTCAAAACATTTCGCTGCTGAAAATACAGGCTGAAAAATAAAAGCAAAAAAATAAAGATACATGCTCAAAGGAGCTTATTTATATACAATCATAAACTAATAAAACACTTTACATGGGGCTAGGTGAAAGCAGACTTCCACCATAGCCAATCAAGTAACTTCCTGAAGGGAAGCTCTTTCTTCCTGTCAATGATCACCAGCAGACGGTGTAACCGTGACAGCAGAACGACTACACTCTTCAACTTCTCCTCACAGGGTGAAGTTGATATGGAATAGGGCGACTCCAAGTCATAAATGACATGCCACTCCATGTACTTGTTGATAGGATCATAGAATGAGTGGCAAACCCTGTGAAAAGGGTAGCAGTAGGCCTGCTCTGCTCCACAGCTACTCCTATAGGGATGAACTTCATGAGTCTACATAGGTGAATGGGCGGGCTCCGAATAGGAAGTCACCTGTTCCACTGGTTCTTTATGCTCTTCTTCTTGGCTCTCCCCCAGGTCTGATTCATATTCATCATAAATAGGGACCATGGGGTGGTTCTGCTTGCTGACTGGCTCTTCAGTATCTTTACAGTGATCAAATGTAGGATAAGCTTGTTGCTCATCATCACTATAATATACATCAAAAAGGGGGTGTCCTTCATTGATATGATCCTCCTCCAGAACAATGATCCCGTAAAAAAATTTCATTTTAGGGATAGTGGGACCTGCTGGTTCTAGCTGCTCATACATAATCCTTTTCTGTTTAATCCTAGGTAAAAATATATCGTGAGAAACCCCCTGGAGGAAAAGAGAAGAATCCTCTTCCACAACTAACCCCTCTTTTAAAAAGAGAGGGTCTTCGTCATCATGATCAGAGATGCTAGGAACATCTGCTTCAACCTGATATCCAGGTGAGTCATCTACCATGGACCACATTTTCTCTATAAACTCACAATTTCCACAAGAGGCATGTTGATCATTATGAATATCTAAAAGAATAGATGCATCTGATATAATGTCAGATGCTTCTATTCTAGGGCTAACACAATTAATATCATTCAACACCCCTATATTTTCCTGGCAAATGATTTCCTCCACAGTAAAAGCTTCATCATGGACCTGGTCTTTAGGGCTAGCAAAGGCTTCATGAAGCGAAGAAAACTCCTCACAACAGTTTTCATACAAAAGTTGTATGAAAACCTGTTAAAGAGCGGATGCTTGCAGTGGGAAGAGACCGACACCATTCAAGAGCAGCTCCCTTCAATGAATACCTAAAGAGCTTAATCTAGACATCTTCATGCATGATATTAAGTCCATGAATAACCTCATGAAAGTCCAGTAAATGCTCAGCTGGTACCTCCCAACTCTTTGCGTGAAATTCAGGGAGGAAATTTTCCCATATGTCTCTATCAGGAAGTGCATTAGGAAAACCAACTATCTGAGAAAAGTCACAGAAAGCAAACCTTTGAGCCATAATTTTCTCCATATCGAACCAGTGGAGTCTCCAATCGATCCTCGAATCATGGAGTCGCCAGGTGAAATATGCGCAACTTCAAATCTGCCTGGTCCTTGTTCACCATCAAAGGCCAGATCTTAACGTTGTCGTTACCCCAGGAAGCTTCTCAGGATGAGAAAGCAGTCGCTGAAACCTTCTCGAGAAATCTCCTCTGGGTTATCTTTCAGGTGTGCCAACAGTAGCCACAACTAAAATAATGAAGTGGAAACAATGGAGTCGCCACAGTGGAGTCACCAGGTGCACAGTAGCAATCTTGATAATTCTGATATCTGATGCACCTTTAGAATCAGTTAATCGTTGTCATTCAATCCCGGGGAAAATTTTCAACTTCGTCCCCGACAACGGTGCCAGAAATGTTAGCGTCGAAAGTCACTCCTGGATTGCTTGCAGGAGCAGAGCCCAATGCCCATCAGTTTTATGTCACGGTTTGTTTAATGGGGTGATCAAATGGGTAAAGACCCAAGAAGATATAGCTTTAATTCAGGAAACCGGGCCTGGTATGTAGAAAGCAAGGGAGGTCTTGATCCAACTTCCATCAGTAAATGATTAAAGGGGTGGTAGATGGAAGACTTATGAGAAGGGTGGACAAGACTACCTCGGGCAACAGGCCTTCAAAAGCTTGAGGATGAAAACTTAGAAGCCAAGATCCTCTTGGTCCGGAGCTTCAAGGAGCTGAGGGTTGACTCGACTGGATCCTCCAATTCCAAGTCGTTCAACGTTAAGAAAATCACAGGAACTGATTAGAAACAATGTAATTGTTACAGTGATCCAACCTACATCATCCTATAACATCTGCAACTCGACTGGATCCTCCAATTCCGAGTTGTTCTAACATAGTAAACAAAGATATGGAAGAGAAGCTGACATCCATAAAGTAAGAAATCTCAAATGCCTTATACATTAACCAGAGTGACCAACGCTTCATCAAAACTTTACAATCGGGAGCTTTGCTCAACCATCGATACTTTACAAAATACAAAGACTGAGTTTATATACTCAGAGAAATTCGCCTAACAAAGGTGTGCCCAGTCACCCAAGGCTTGGTGTCCCTTCAGTCAAAATCGTACTGATATCCTTCTTCAAACGCCACTTTAACTGTGCATGGCTCCTATAAGGGGAGTAGTTGAACCATTAAAAACTGAGCTAGCATGTGCAGACCTCCTCCGGCTAGTTGAGAACTTAGCATGACTTCTCTGGAAAAACGGGTACACAGGATCCCCTCGAGCAGACCGCTTGCTAGACCCTCCATACCTCACACTTAATGAATGAGGAGAGGTTTCAACCACCCCTTCTTGCCTTCATTTACTCCAAGCGCATACCAGGATCGAGGTCAGGCCCGATGGCAACTAAAGGTTGTGACAGGCCTCTCTGTGACTGAAACCCGACGCCTTTGGCCCCTTTTGCATAGCTCTTTCTTTCCCCAGTGACCACAGGCTGTGACCCTGTGTTTACTCTCAAAGGCGCTTTCGACGTTCGCGAATAGGAAGGGGTTGATCCCTACTTCTTGAAATTGTGATGAGCGAAACGCCGAGATGATTTAATTTGGCGCCACGCGTCCCTCTAGATCTGATGGTTCTGAAATCTCCCGACGATGCTGTACCTTGAGCCTTGGAATCACGATGGGAAAAACAGCAAGGAACCTAATCGTGCGCCAGGTGTCTCCTGCGGGTGGACAACTGAGATTGCCCCGTAATACTGTGGGCCTGACTTTGGGCGCCTTTGGTGCTTTCGGGGTTCGGGGTTTCGAGCTATAGAACAACAAGGAACCTTCACCCTTCGAATCCTCGAATGCCGAAACGCCGACACGAATAGATCTCGCGCAACGTGTCTTCTGGATGGACGACTGCTATCTTTCCATGCACATAATATGGGCGCTCTCCATTGCGCTAACCTCGGTGCAACTTCGTTAACCGCAATTTCCCGTCGACCGTTGATCTGCTTTTATAGATGAATTCGGGCCGTTGACAACGTAATTTCGCCCACTCACTTGACTTTTAGCCTGAAATGGGGCTTTACATGCTACGCTTGGGCGTTCTTCGTGTAACCTGCAGCTCTGGATGCTCTCGGGCCCAAGACAAAAATTGTTGCTAACAACCCCCTAGCAGGGGCTATGAATTCATCAGGGAAATGGGTTCCCAAAATAACCACGGCCCACAATCAATATCAGCATGGTCTAGGGCAAGGTACCAAACTTCAACAACACTCCAACCAATGATCTCTCTTCCCCACATGCCTATACAACCCAAGGTAGTATACACCTTCAATGTCCAACAATTCATCGACTACTCAACTTCCCTTCTTGGGGTCCAACACAAGCCGAACATGAAGTCTCAGAGCATCGTGGCTCCAGAAGTTCCAACTTCCCTCAAAGGTCTCCAGGTACCCTTCAGGCCTCATACCGGGGAACCTATCCCCACACTTCTCCATCTAGGGCTCCAACCTTCTCCAAGGAAATCCAAGGAGAAGTGTACACACACCTAGATCCACAGGGGATCCACAAGGTAATATCCATTGTCTCCAATCAACATCTTCCCCAGAGCTACTCTTTGAAATCAACATTCCAACTTTAATCAATATCATCTCATCCGCATCACACAGATGTAGTTATCATGAGAAAACATAAAATAATTCATTTAGGAACTCAAATTTAGTTCAAAGGGAATTCAACTTTTCCCCAAAACATGAAATTCTATTTCATAATTCTTCTTGGTTGTTGCCATATTAGGAATGCAACCTTCCTTGTGGTTTTCCACAAGCACGAAACTGCATACCATTTTTTCTACAATGCTTCATCTTGCATACAACCAACAAATTGTCAATATTTCCTATACATCATAATTCAATTGAAATATGTACAAAACCTTATGCAATGATCCTAAAATTTCCTGCACCTAGCAATTCAATCACAATTACCAAACAATTTAACAAAATAGAATGACTCATCATTCCATGCATATGCATGTTCATAATTAATATCTATAAGTTCATTACTTCTTTTTCTGAACAAGAAATTGTATGTAGTCAATGCTTACATGACTACTTGACTTGCAACTTTCCTATTGCAATGCTAAACAACTCCTGAAATGTCCTCAACTTCATGAGTTAACAACATTTCAGTTGTTAGTAACAATTATTTCCATGCAATAATACATATGCATGTACTTACAAAACACATTCAACAATTGCATTTAAGTATACAATTCTATCACTTATTGTGCATGAGTGCAATTCTCAAAGCATATTTATTCAATGCACATTGCATTGAATTACATAATGATTTTTTTTATTTCAGTCATGTATCTCACCATCCATAAGTTGGAATTATGGCCAATGTCTTGACACATTCTCCACACACTTCCCATTGTCTTCCCAATTAATTGGATGCCTTCCTTTTCGACCCAAACACTACACCAAAAATATAATTGTGTGATGTTCATTAATGTTAGAAAAAAGGTTGCAGTCCAAGTTTTATTTAAAGGTAGGAAGATTTTGGTACATGTGTGGTTCATACCCTTTCCATATCCATACTTTTCCATATCCAACCATGTCCTAGTCTCATACATGACTAGCTTTACTGGCATTCATTTCTATAACAAGTTCTTATCTTTTATTTCTTTGGTTATTACCCCCATAACCAAATTAACATGACATTCTACTATGTCAGTGTGTGCATCCAAAAGATAAAAGATTTGATAACTATAACATGCCTCTAGCCTTTACCACCTCTAGTGGTATCTTATTCATGTTAATGCATTTAAATAATACCATATTGTGTATTATAAAATTCTATCACAGAAATTCTTACCTGAATTTCCCTTTGGAAATTATGCAACATAATTTCAAAAAAGAAATACTTACCTGCATAGCTTCCATTGAATGAATTTGATGTTACTTGACTAGCTGATGATAGTAGAAGATTTCATTCTTCTTTTATCAAACTTATAACCAACACTTAAACTTTATGTTGCTTTCTTCCATATGAAACAACATCATCACAACACTTACAACATAAAAGAATTATTTCATTTGGCTATCCCAGCAAGCCATAACATACTTGTTACCACATAAATTGTAGCAACTTCCTTTTCCATGTACAATGTTTCCTTGATGATCCTATAAGTCTTCAATTCTTCTTGGATTCTTGAATCTTCTTGTGCTCTCATTGTAGTCATTGTACATGATTAGTTCTAACCTTAGCACTTTCTAGCCAATCACTCTTGGTTTCCTTCACATTTCCAGTCACATACTAAGATGATATTAACCTTCATATTTCATTAATTTCCTGGATCCAAATATCCCAACTCATACTTGGATGAATTAAAATTCCAAACCAAGTTGTTTTATAGACTTTGGATTCTTCAACATTCATTTACTTTTTCAAACTGAACTACTTCAACCTTTTTCTCACTGACTACCTTAGTACTTGAGGTTTCTTGTACCTTCTCTTCTCTTTGACTACTAGTATCAAACTTGACTTGCATAGACAATCTCTATTCATATTGTAAGGATGCACATATGCCCCCTTTGCTAGCTACATAGAAATATTTGACATCCATCTGTTTTTTTTTTTTTTGAGACATTTATTTATCTGCATTGCTGAAATTTCTCTGATAGCTACAACCCTGGAAATTCCTTGGACTATTCTCAGATTACTTCTTTATCCAGGAAAGGGAATGCCTTGTGATGGAAGTCTAAGACAATATGGTGTTGGTCCAACCAATCCATACCGATTTAACAGTCATATGAACCCAAAGGCAAGATGTTCCAATCTGCCTTGGTGCTCATCCCAATAATGCCCACTGGACTTGACTTAACCAACTCAATTAATTTTCTCTTAGATCCTGTATCCAACTGTACCAACCAAGATTTCCCATGCTTACTTCTTGGAAATTGCAATCTTTCCACTACCTGGGAATCTATATAGCTATGAATAGCCCTTGAATCAACTAAAAATAGTAAATGCATGGTTATTGGTCATACCTTCTACTTCAATCATGTGTGATTGAAAATATGTTTTCTTGTTTTCCAGGCTACATAGGTCCTTGATACACTTCTAATGCAAACCCCCTCTTCCTCTCGAGCTGCGTGACCTCCCGAATTAGGATTGATCAATTTGATGGAGTCAAATTGGCTCTCAGGCTCTTGTTGAGCCCCAAAACATTTTCCACAGGCTTATGTTTCCTTCCTTGTGCTCGAAATAGAGAACAAGGATCTTTTCAAAACCCACAAAATCCTTTAAGGGACCATGTGCCAAGTTAGGGGGAAATTCGATGACACCCAAGGAATTTTGAGACTTCTCACTCCATCTGGTGTAGGTCTGAACTCACCTAACCTTTCGGGTGCTTCTTTAAGCTTCATGTGCTTCCAAATTCAGCTTTCAGGCCCTAGCCATTTTTCCTTCTGCGGTGATAGCATATGACCGAGGATATGACCAGGCGCTTACTCTACGCTTCAGAGTTTCGGGCTTCAGGTGTTTTCAACTCACCATAATGCCAATATCCAAAACTCTGAACTCGCGAAGTTTGCAACTGACATGAGAGGGATCAACGGTCCTCGCTCCCTATCTAAATCAACGACCACAAACAGCTTCGGGACTCCATGCTTCAGGATTTCCAAAGTCTTCAATACCACAAACCTCTAGAGTGACAACTCTCTGGAGTGTCATATCTTCTAACATGCATCCACGACTGTCAACAGTCACGATGACCTCTGATGCTTCGTCCTTCGAGATTTCTCAACCCATGTGACCCCACTTTCCTCTGAAGTGTATATCCTTCAAAGTGAAGGATATGATGACACGTGTCCTCTGCTAATGGATGACACAAGTGAAATCTAACTCTCTGAACTTTGAGAGTTCTTGCTCCACCCAACTCCATCTTATTCTAGAGCATTCCTGCTCTGGAGTGCAGGATCTAGTCACACCTGTCCCCGCAGGATCAACAACCCAGATCTTCTTCGACTACCGACGACTTCGAAAGTTCTCCACCGTTTTTCACTAGCTTCCTTTGAAATGTAGGATCTTGCACCACGTGTCTCCAAATGATGGAAGGCTGAGATATTCTCTGCTACTACGGGCTTCAAGGATTTTTGAAGTACCAAACTTCAATCCTCCAGAGTTTACAATCAATTGTCACGTGTCCTCCTACACCAATACTAGGATTTGCTTTTGTGCTTCAAGCCTTCGGGATTTTTGCACACTCCTCGATTAAAATCTCCCAGAGTGTTGCTGCTTTGGATTTCACGATCTTTTGACACGTACTTCCAGAGTCCAACAACCAGGATCTACTCCAGCCTTCAGATCTTTGACGATTTCTCTCTCCTGTGCACTCAACCTCTAAATTCCTGAATTTCACAAAGTTCGAAGGACTTTGGGAATTAACCTTTATGCAACTTACCTGGATCTGAACAATCTATATCCTTTGTGCTCAAATCCAATGGTTTTGATCAGTATTCCTCCTCTGCGTGCTCCTCCTTGTCTGGACATAGATCATATCACTGTAGAATTAGTAGAAACAATTTTGTTAAATGAAATAGAGGTCAAGGAGAATACCAACACAACAAAGGATATTTTTGAAAGATTCAAGGAGAAGTTTAAAAAGGCTTAAGTGGGGCTCAAGACGAGCCACAGGTGAGTGTTGGGGGCATGTTGGACAAGCATTTTGGATGAGAATAACTTAGTTTTGGGATTTTCACCATAGCAGATGAAAGAGTAAAAGGCAGGACCAGAGTGCGTGGAAAGGGTACATTTTACAGTGCAAAAGTAGGAAAAGCAATAGATCGATGCAAAAGAAAGAAAAGCATTAGATCGGTGTAAAATTAGGAAAAACGACAGATTGGCGCAAAAGTAGGAAAAATGGTTATGAACCATTAGGGTTTTGGGGATAAGTTTTTATGAACTATTACGGGTTTTATCCCTACTTATATGTATAAATATGTTAAGGTTTGGGGAAGATTAGGTTGTTGAGAATAAGATATTAGGTTTCTCATGATTGATAAAGAGATTTTGTGCTCAAGGTTTTGGGGGATATATTTTAGGGATAGGAACATATATGATAATATGCAGAGATAGTCTCACACTATAGAGTGACTAGGAAAGTTTAGGGGTTACAATATGTTGTATATTTTGTAAGCACAGTGTGTATCCTTAAGGTGATTATTGTATCAAAACTAATATAAGAATCCAGTCATTTGGGGGTTACAATATGTTGTATATTTTGTAAGCATAGTGTGTAGTCTTAAGGTGATTATTGTATGAAGACTAATATAAGAATCCAGTCATTGTGGACATAGCCCAAGGATTGGGTGAACCATGTTAAAATCTTGCGTCTAATGTGTTTATGAATGTGATTATTCATGGATGTTATGTTTATGCGTGATTATTATAGATTTGTTTAACATATGGTTGATGCACAATAATAATGAATGATTTAGTGGGTTGGCTATGTTGCGATCTATGTTATACTATTTATACACACTAGGGTTTAGGGTACTGAATTAATCTTAGATGGGTTAATGTTTCATAATTGTTATGGTAAAATTTATGAACTTTTAATTAATGGAATTCATGCATAGGGTTTTTGAATGATAAAAGGATGTTAAATAAGGATAATGCGCACATGGTGAATAAGTATTAATGGTTATGTTGATAGCCTCACATCTCCTCATCCTTGTAGAAACTTGGTTCCTGTAGCCCCAATTAATGCCTCATGTGAGACTTCACTTGCATGCAAGTGATGATGAAAGGGCCAGTATCTAAAGGGGTTTTGTTGGTTGAATAACTTGAACCTAGGGTCTTATAACTACATTCCAACACCCGTACACCACACATGTGCACTCTCTTCTCTCTTAAGGTTGTAGAATACTGTGACATCCAAAGGGTATGGGCTTCATCACCTAGGCCCTCACTACCACTATTGTCACTACTGGTATCTTCGATGCCAAGCCTCTTCATAGGCATTTCCTCGCCTGTGCTCCACACTAGCACAACATCCTCTCCCACACCATTTCCTAGTGTGAATTTCCTCTTCATTGTGGGCCTGAAACCTCACTACACACCCTTTTCTATCTCTACTCTATCCTCTACTCAACTTTCTCTCTCAAATCAACTCTTTTTCCATATCTCTCAGCCATTTTTCTCCTCTGCTCTTCTGGGTCCATTCCAGTCCTCACCTCATCTCAACAGATTCTTGGATCCTCCCCAATGGATCCATATTTTGGCTCCTTTTCCCCCACCTTTTCCATAACCCCCCTTAGTGATAGGGGGTTTACTCGGCCATTCTATTAGTTTCCATGCGCATCATTCTTCTTTCCACAAACAACATCTTGATCCAAAGTGGAATCTCTTCTAGAATCCACTTCCTTGGACCTTCTTTGAAATTTCTTTCAGCCTCACAAAAAGAATCACTATATTCTATACCAAACTCAATAATGTAACCTTCCGTCACTTGAGTGAACCAAAAATAAATATCACGATTCCAATTATTATCTAGAAGCTTCAAGTTATCAAGCTTGGCTTGATCCCAAACTATTGTCTCTATTGTTAATGTAGTTGAGTTGACTCCAACTTATCTCTTTAACCATTCATGCAATAGACATGGGAATTCTATGAAGCAGAGCTCATGCATGTCTGAGTAAAGATATCTTCATTTCCATTTTTTCATGTTCACCTACAATCCTCAAAACTCTCGCAAGGAAAATATGTCTTCTTTCACTTCTATATCATATTGAATCTCCTCCTTAGAAGGATTCCAACTCATTTTTATTTTCCTCCATTGATCTCAACAAGAATTCAAGTCCCGAAAATGGAACTATTTGTTGGTTTCACCTTCGGTCCACAATTGCACGCATCATGTCCTTCTTAACGTTGGGGAGCTTTAGACCCAGGGTTCATCCATAGTTGTCCATAAAAAACCCAAAGCACCGGCATATCAATCCTCGGCCAAGGCTGAGGAAGGTCTCACCCAATATGCAGAGAGGATCATGAAGATCATAAGGTCTTGTGATAGGGATGAAGGATGAAAAATATGAAATAGTACTGCAATTGGAATCCATGTAACTCATGTATGATAACCTATTTAGGACTAAGAATTAAAACTATACCCACATATATTCAACTCATTCATAATAGACATAAGGTAGATCAAAACTACCATATCTTTATTACTGGAAGTATTCCATCACATCATAGATATACAGTGTGTTGAACATATGCTTATGGTGGCCAAAAAACTTCATATCATTACTATATAAAATAGTGAATATACAACATAATGTGCCATGCACCTTGCATTAGGTCTCAGACATATTCAAAACATCACATGATTACAGTAGGATAAAAGTGAGTTTGAAAATTGTAGCTAGGCTATCTCAAAAATATTAGACTAGTCAGATAGTTAATCAATCAACTGACCAACCAACTATCTAGCTATATCTCGTTATAAGCTTAGAGCTCCTTTTTATACATTTCATTGTTGGGGAGTGTTGTCTCTTTCTGCTTTGCTCCACTCGCTTATCTGATCCAACTACCTCGCATGCTTCCGGTGCCTGCTAGCACTCCATGTACACTCTTTGTATCATGGGAAATCTTAAATACTTAGCCATCTCATCTTCTAGCCGCCCCACGTCTTCGTATGTCACTGGCAATAATTATTCAGGGAGATTTCCCATGATTCCTTTCTTGATCCCGATGGGAATATTCTTAGATTCTGGTGCAAATGAAAAAAATCAAACCCATGCAGACTTGGTTGTGTTTACCCTTGGAGTGCCACTAACAAAACCCGATCTAATGTGCACTTTATGGAATTCCTCGTTCATTTCCTTAGGTCCATGCAAAACTATGGAATGAGAGAAGACAACTTCGTTTGTGCATGTGCACAAAACTAAACCCAAAAATTTGGGTGCCAACAATCCTTCTTTGGGGCTTCCTAATACATTTGCAGTCCTCCTTGATATAAATATTGTGAGTAAAAATATAAGGATGGATTCCTTTCATGTCCTTATAATCCCATTCAAAATCTTTAATGTTTCTTTTCAACACATCTAATAACTTTTGTTCTTGCTAACTTGTAAGTTTATTGCTGATTTTGAGTCTTTTTGTAGGGATGATATCTATGGTTTTGTCAGATGGATATTCAATATGAACAGTGAACAGGTCTACCCATAATTGTATTTTATTTTTAGTGGAAATTTCAAATATGTTCTCATCATTTATGCCTTCTATTTTCACATCATAGGGATATTGGTTTTGCAGAAAATTTTCAAGGAAAGTGTCCTCATCAATTGTACTTCTAGCAAAGGCTATGTTGATTATGTAGATGAGATAGGAAGTTGTTTGTGTTATATATTCTTATTCTTTCACAGGCATTGGATGTTTTTATGTTATTAAAGTTTGGGCCGGATGATAAATAACAATCTACTTTTGAGACAAGCCATCATTTATAGTCATGTTGCCTACCTTACAACCAATGTATGCATCTATTGTGGCCAACCAAGGACTCCCGAAAATAAGAGGGTATCCATTGAATCGAGACTTGGTTTGAAGGACTAAAATGTTAGTAGGATACTCCCAAGAATCAATAGAGATTATGATATCTTCCAACATCCATTCAAGTTTGATTGTGCATCTATCTGCAAGATGAAGGATAGTGGGGGTATCTCTCAAGAATCCTTGAAGGTTGAGTTTCAACATAGTATGTTTGGTCATAAAATTGATGGAAGCCCCTAAAGTATGAGAGTATTCTAGATCAAGGTTTTGTTGATGTGAACATTCACTAAGGGGATTCCTGGTTCTAGGTAAATAGATACAATTAACTTCCCAAGCATAAGGTCAGCTAGTTGTCTTATAACATTTATGGTGGGGGCATATTTTCTTTTTGTACTTGGACTTTTGATGCACTCTTCTTTGATAAATATATTGAAGATGGGCACATCTTTGATGGCTTGTAAGATGGGTATCTTTATGCACACAATCTTTAGTTCTCCTAAAAGTTATTTCTCTTCAGATGTATAAGTTTTCGTTTCATTTAATCTTTCAAGATAAGGAGGAGTTTGTGGTTGGGGTGGGGTAATATCTTCTTTTTTAGATTGTACAATTTTTATGATATTTTTTTTTTTGTTGTAAAAATTTTCCTAATCTAAGATTGATCTCTTGCACTTCTAAGGAATAATTATGATAAGTTTTTTCATTGTTGTATGCAGGTTGAACTTGCTTGTTATTCGTATTTGGAGCAGGTTGAGTAGGTATTTGAGGTTTCTTAGGAGGAAAACTATTTTGAGTAGTGTTGTTGGGTTGAGGAGGAGGAGGAATTAATGTAGGTTGCTGAAAATTTGGTGCCCTCCATCCTTTCATAGGTTGACTCCACTGGGGGTTCTAATTTTGAGGCATGCTAGGAAAGGATTGGTATGGAGGAGGAATTTGTGTTCTTTGATATTTTGAATAATTTGGATTTGTCCAAGGAGATGGATTGGGATTATACCATGGTTGAGGAGACATTTGAGTATTATATGCACCAAAATTTTGAGCAGGATTGAAGTTCAAACTTGTTTGGAAGAGTCTTGGTGCTTCGGGCCTCCTCTGATTGATGATGTATAATGATTCTGCATTCTACTCTACTCCTAGAAAAGTAGCTTTCAATCCTAGAAAATAAGGACATTTGTTATTTGGATGATTTTCTTCGCAAATACCACAAACATCTATAAGTTCTAAAGGGCACTTATTTTGAGGATGTTTGTTAGTGAATTTAGGGAAATAGATATCCAATGCCTTCTTTTCTTCCTCGTGTTTCTTCTTGATCTACAAAGTATCCATTTGCATGGCTAAAGAATGAAAAATATTAGTTTTCATATCTTGAATTAACCCTCCTATTTCATTTTTTATATGATTTGTAGGGTTAGAAGGTTGACGTACCAAACCTCTACTACTTCTACCTTTCTTTCTTGAGAACCTTTAATGGTTCTTGTATATTATTTTGATATCATTATAGTCTAATTGATAAATATCTCCATTGGATAGGAGATTCAATGTTTCCATGAGAACCTCTCTTACTCCTATGAGTAAGACAAGATTAAGTGAGTCTTCATCCAGAGTACATTTTTTAGATCTTTTGTAGCTTAGTTGAAATCTCTCTTCAAATTATTTTATAGATTCATAAAGTCCTTGAGTCATTCTAAAAATCTCATCTATTGTGTCCCTTTCTCTACAATAGTCTTTATATTTCTCACTAAAAGTATTTTTCATTTGATCCCAAGTTGTGATATTATTTCCCTCCAGGATCATAAACCATCTTAAAGTTGAATCCTTCATGGTAGAAGGAAAATGTTTTAGCTTGTGTCCATCAGTATTCTAGTCATATGTCCTACATATAACTGGAAACTCAAAAAAGAAAGTGTCAGGATCTTTAGAAACAAGCCCATGAAAATGGGGTAAGGCAGACATATTAATATTTTTCATCTTGGTCTCTCCATTGGATTCCCGAATGGGAAACTCAAATATTTCTACCATCTCTTCTTCACCAGCCATGGAACGAGGTGAGGGAGATTGACCCTTTTTTGAAATAGTTTAAAATTCTCTAGCTTCCCTCTCTAAGAAACTTTCAAGTGTTTTAGGACCAATCTTTGGATTGCCTGGACCTATTTTTGGGATGGGGATATTGGAAAAAAAATTCATTTCCTATCTCTAGGTTATATAATGAAAAAGAGTGTGACAAGGAGTTAAAAATACTCACTTGAAGTGAAAGCACTTGAGCTTTTACACTACAAAAATCCTATAGTGAGGTTGTCCTTGTGACTGAGGTAACTTTTATACTTCTCCAAGTCACACGAAATAAAACAAAAAAAAATGAAAGTGATATGCATACTTTAACACCTCCTCGGTAATGGCACCAAAAAGTGATGGTCCTAGGAATAACATCAATAATACTAGTGTATCCTTGGATCCTTACTTTACTTTGTCACCCGACGTTCATACTGACTTGAGAGGTGTCGTGCAATGTATATGCACTATTCATTGAAAATAGATTAGGTCTGAGACTGATCAAGGGTTGAAATGCATTAAATGGTGTAGGAAATTGAAATGAAAAAAAGAATCTTTAAACTATTGTTGAAAAGCACACCAAATTAAAAGAGCAAGTAATCTAGATTTGTAGAAAAATAAATTTAATATAAAATCATACTAAACCATAAAAATAAAATTGAAAGAAGAAGATGAATTCATTCTAGTGTATGAAATAAAATTGTGATTAAGGAAATTAAACTAATGCATGAACTAAACAAGTTATTTTATGCCTAATCCTTTGATCAATAGCAAGCCATATGAGTGATCAGGGGACTCATTTTTTGAATAATATGATCGTTTCTTTGATAGAGGAATTTCAAGTTCATCATTAAAAGAATACACCATATCATCCTTAGGAAAATGGAACAGTGAAAGCATTCAACAAGATCCTAGAGCATGTGATGAGGAAGGTATGCAATGTAAGTCGATATGACTGGGACCTAAGGATTCCAACAATGTTATGGGAATATAGGACAACAAGTAAGAAGTTGGCAGGACAAACACCATTCATATTAGTGTATGGTTAGGAAGAAGTTGTGGCTATAGAATTCAGTGTGTCGAGTCATCACATTGCTACATTGACAGAGCTTACTGATTTAGGTGCAGTAAAAAGAATACTGTCAGAGCTAGTAGAACTAGAGGAAGCCCATTTTTTTGCAATATTCCATAAGAAAGTTCAGAAAGCATTCAAGAAAGACTAGTATGATAGAAACATTAAAAAAAATAAGTTTAAGACAAGAGACCTAGTTTTTCTCTATGACAACAAGTTTTCATAGGACCCTGGAAAGTTCCAAATGCATTGGTTGGGTCCATATGTGATCAGGATTGTGACAAAGGCATGTGTTGTTTAGTTAGAGAAGTTGAATGGGGAACTCGTGGAAGGACTGGTCAATGGTAGTCAGTTGAAACTGTATAGGGATAGTCATGCTTCCGCACACTAGCTTGACCATGCAAAATGTGTACTATAGCACTTGTACCAGGAGAAGCCTCATCACAGAAGAAGAAACAATGCAATAAGAAAACAACAACGTCAGTGCAAGAAGAAGTCTATAGAATGGAAGAAATAGATCCAAGCTTAGCAAAATTTCCCAGAACATGACTACATAGAACAATAGGTCAGCAATACAATGTACAAGGAGACACAACAATAAGAGAAGGATCAAGAAGAAGAATAGGAACATGAAGAACAAGGAAATAAAACTCATTGCACAGTAAGAACCTAGGTAATGTAACATTTATGATACTCGAGAAACAAGAAAACCATATACCGAGATTGAAGAAGAAATTTAAAAAGGAGTTCCATGCTTATTTGACTAGATTACTAGCCGGGAAGAACACCTTAGGTTAGCATTCACCGTGTAGACTGCACAGGAAATAGAAGCAAAAGACAATATTATGACATCATAGGAAACTTTTGAAAATCTCGTTGTGACACTGAAGGGAGAAAATAATCACAACTTAGTGGTTCAATATGAGCCATAAGTAAGTGTTGGGGGCCTGTTGGAGTAAGACATGTTGGGACCAGTTTGGTAACTGTGCAGGAGAAAACCATGTGACAAGTCGACTAAGGAGTAGCACACGCATAAGAAAGGAAAACATTTAGCGCATTTTCGAGGGTTAGTATGAGCAAAAGGAGGAAGTTACTTAGGCATTTTGGTCCATTTTGTAACGGGATAATACCTAATGAAAATGTATAAATATTTAAAGGTTTTTGGGTAGTGGGGGGATTGAGAGTGAGAAATATCTAAGTGTGCACTGTATGTGGGAATGAAAAGGGAATTTTGGGGTAGAACTGATATATCATGTATGAGCACAGTACACACCTTTTGTAAGAGAAGATGTTGAATAATAATATAAGAAGCTTGTCATTGTGGACGTAGCCAATATTGGGTGAACCACGTTAAAATATGGTGTCTTTGTGTTATGTTGTGATGTGTTTCTTTATTTTTTTATTTATTGCACGCACTTAATGTATGTTGGTTAATGGGCTATGTATAGCTAAAGGAGTCAAGAGGATCAATCATTCACAATTTTCATATGACACTCTATAGCTGGGAGGATAATCCATGATTATTTCTCTAATATTCAACTTAATTATGGATCAATTCATCCAAGTTTTGGGAGGCTTAATTAACCATAATAAAATTCAAATTTATGCTTGAAACATAAAATCGCCAATCATCCAAGGTATTGCTCAAATCCTATAGTTTCCCATTTTAGTTGACTGGAAAACCTTTAAATACCTTGGAATGTCAATTTGCCTCAAAGCTCTCCAGGGAGATACTTGGAAAATAATTTTATAGAAAATAAAAGACAAAATGGAAGGATGGGGTGCTTTCTGGTTGAATCCATCAAGGAATCTGGTGCTAGTTAAATCTGTTCTGTCATTTTTGCCCATTTTCAATTTTCTTCTCTCTTTGATCCCGTGGGATTTTAAAAAGTTCTAGCTTGGGACATTAGAAAATATTTATGGAAAGGAGGCAAATCAAATACAAAAATATTTCATTTAGAAAACTGGAACCTGGTAAGAGCTCCAAACGATCATGGAGGTCTAGGAGTTTGAGATCCTAAAATTGTGAATCTTGATTTGGGTGAAAAATTCTTTGGAGGTTGGTATCAGGGAAAAATGATTGGTGGAAAAAAGAATTGATAAGGAAGTACATGGCTGGAAAATGAAAGATATGTCTAGATTCTCCGCCATCCCAGTCAAAGGGTTCTCCAATTTGGAATCTCCTCAAAACTTCATTTCCTCTTACTCAGTCTTCCCTACATTAGGTACTAGGAAATGGCAGGAAAATTAATCCTTGGAAGGATGGGATTCTTGGTTCTCTCCCTCTTCATCAAAATGTCTCTCTTAGTGATATTAGACAATGGATGATATGTCAAAATGAAATTTTTTCTCTATTTGATATTTATGTTTGGCATACTAATGTTGTTTGGCAGGATTGGAATATGGAATTTATTCCTCCTCATCTTCAATCTCAAGCGGATCTTCTTCTCCTCGCCCTCAAAGGTGTTTCTCTGGTGCACTTGCAGAAGATTGATTCTCTGGGTCAGGGTTCTTTTGGGTACTCGCTAAAAGAAGGCTACATGACTCTTTTAATGCAAACTATCCTCCCAACAAAGGAACTGATGTGGAAAAACATATGGAGCAATGATGGATTACCTAAAGTGAATACATTTTGGTGGAATCTTGCTCATGGAAAGATACTTACAAGAGAAAATTTGGCTAAAAGAGGAATCCAAGTCCCCTTTCATTGCACCCTATGTAAAAAGAGTGAAGAAACATCCCATCATTTATTTCTGGAATGTAATTTTGCAAAGTAGGTTTGGAAATTAGTATTTGTAGAATTATGGTCTAAAATCCAATGGTCGTCCTCATGCAAAAATCTTCTTGGAAAATGGGGAAATCACTATCGGGGATCCTTCTCTGGAAAAATTCTTTTTCAAAGAGTATGGAAGGAAACACCTAAATTTTTTTGTTGTAAAATATGGTTAGCGAGAAATAGAAGTATTTTTAAAGATCAAAACATGAATCTTGGAGTCGTAGCTTCTCATGCCCAGGGGCATTTAGCAGAATTATTCAATTCCAAAAGAATAAGAATAAAATTACCACAGATGCTAAGCCAGGACAAAGAAATATGGATGGATAGGATTAATGTGCTATGATCAATAAGGGACAAACCCGATCTTAGATCAGACTGCCAACTTCATTCTCCCTCTTTAGATTTATAATCTTGGCTCTCTTCTCAATCCAAGTATACCTTATGTTTCGATGGAGCTTATAAAGGAAACCCCAGGGAGGCAGGTGTGGGAGGGGTGCTCTTTGACCCCAGAGGAAATCAATTAATGGATTATTCTTGGAATCTAGAAGCCACTATCAATAACAAAGAAGAAGCATATGCTTTGTATATGGGCATACAATTGGCAAAGAAAAGAAAAATCATTGAGCTTAATATAATTGGTGATTCTAAAAACACAATTCGCCTTTTTATCAAGGCCTCATCACCAAAATAAACAAGTCTAGATAATCTTGTGGACCACATTAGAAAATATTTGCAAGGACTTCAGGCACATTTTTTCACATCCTCTGTCACCATAACACGATTGTCGATTCCTTAGCAAACAAAGTTATTGGGGTAGCTCTTGGTCATATGGGGGTGAATGGAATAGTGTTGGCGGTTCCCCCTCCATAAAATTTGAAATGACCAAGTGTCAAAGTTGGTTCAGGAATGTGGTACGTCCACCTCGATGTGTGGAAGGGATAGGTGCAGTTTTTTGTATCATCTAACTCCTTCAGAAGCCTGGAAACAATCATTCCAAATCATAAATGTTATCAGTCAACGTGTGGTGATATCATTCATAGGATGGAGTTTGTACAAGTGAAGCCTGCGAATACACTGGTTATGATGGCTGTAGTGTAGGGGAGAGGTATGTTCATCATAGTGGAAGGTGGTGAGGAGGGTGAAGTACATCTCTTCAGCCAAATTAGGGAGGATTTTGTCAACAGTATCTAAGATATGCATTGACAACTTGTGAAGGTTATCTCAAGTATGTGTTGGAAGCATAATTATAAATGCAATTGGGAATAAGGTTTTCCATGATATTTATAAAATTTGGATTTGGAGTTTGTGTTGAAAGCGTCTGGGTATATTTTTCTTTAATAATTTTGGGCCAGCTGAGAAAACCAGAGAATTTTCAACAAATTTGGATTTTGTAATTGATGGATTTAAACTGGTGCATTCCACTGAAGAAGGAAAGACAGGCTCTGGTAGAAACTCTGCAGAAACTTCATAGAGGTTTCTCAAGCTTCTGGAATACCCAATTATCAGTACTCAAGTTCATTCTCTATGAATTCTTCTGGACAAGGAAGCAAGTATGGACAACAGGGAGTGGACAGACAATGTGGATGAGGAATTGGAGGCTAGCAATGAGGAAAGGAAAATATTGACTCTCAGAGTTAATTCCCTTAGTTCTACAACAACATTTACACTTTATACTCTTAGTCAACATCGTGTTCTAATTAGTTAACTTTAGGATGAAGTAGATTTCTCGCGTCTTCAACTTATTTCTCTTCAAGAACAGGCAACATAGAAGAATGAGGATCCTATTAATTCAAACTCGATTGCAAGGCTACCAAAAGGAGAGGAATCAAGATTGGGAATTCTACTAGACATGAACGCACTAGTGGAAGTTGAGGAGGAAGAAGAAAAATCAGAGAAATCTCGTGAATCAACAAAAGAGTGACTCATAGCTAGTGTATGTTTTAATACCCAGTATGTAATAAGTTTGATGTCAAATCCATGTAGCTAAAATAAGAACTAGTAGTAAGAATGGGACGAGGATAGATGGCATAAAAACAATAGGCTGAAAGAAGCTCCGTCAGAGCCAGAATTATGTAATTTTGAAGACTCTTTATGCTTTTTGTGGCTCTAGCCACACCTTTTTTCATATTAATATAAATCAACTAGTTCTTTTCAAAAAAAAAAATATATGAAGTTTTATAGTAGAATTATTTAATTATTGTATTTTTTATAGTAGAATTGTTTAGTTATTTTAGTTTTTTAAATTTAGGGTAGTTGAGGTGATTTTAATATAAATGGGTTTTGTTACACAAAAAGGAGGATAGTATAAATGTCATCAAAGACTATAAGTGATCAAAGACTATAATTTATGTTTAAAACAAGATTCATAAAGTTTATGCAAAAGGTGGGAAGGTCAGGTCACAAAATAATGTTTCATGGTTTAAATTAATCTTACATGACTTCGTTTTTTTTTTGGATTTCATAAACTGAATTAGAAGACCCCAAAATCCTTAAAGCAATATCCAAATTGAACCACAATCTTGGCCTAACTTGCCACTAAGTCCATTGCAATGCACCTTTTTCTGGGAGCATGTTTGGACTTCAGTCCAGTGATAGATCCTTCATATCTCTCAGGTGCCTTGGGATTTTGGGTTTCATATTTCGTATATGACCTCAACATAATTAGGTGTTCAGGTTTATGATTTCTAACATTTATATGAAGTTTTATAGTATAATTACTAAATTATTTTATTTGTACAAATTTATTGTGATTGTATATTTATTGATAATTTTAATAATTTTAATTGTATATGATTTTTAGCAATAAAATAGAAACCACTGACTTAGAAGCATCGCATAAACAATTTTATTTTAATATGACTTTCAAAAATTATTTTTTCTTTTTGTTTAATGTGACTTTCAAAAATAGATCCCACTCAATATTGATACACATTACCAACACTATTAGTTTCTTCTTATTCTTTTAGGAAATCTATGAATATTTAATCCACTCCATCTCAGTTCAATCCACCATATTTATTGTTACACATTAATTCTTGCCCATATTCTTCATTGTTTTGCTTGAGTATTCATTATATTCTTCTTTACCTATAGCTTTTAAAAACACATTTTCTACATTTCCAAAAAAAAAACTAACTATGATGTTTACATTGTTTTGAGCGTATTTCAGATACACATCTTCACATTGCAAAACCATTGATGTACTTAACAATGGAGGACCCACTAACATGACATACAGTTTGCATTCGACATCTTGTTGATGACCTCCAACTACATAGAAGACAATTTCAAATCCATGTTATCCATCATGGAAAGGGAAACCTTTCAATGCCAGAGATAAAAGAACTTGCTAAGAAATTTAATATTTGTGATACTCAAACAATATTCATCTCTTATTTTCATACAACTGGCCCATTCTCTAAAGGCTTTGGAATATTATATGATAACGTGAAAGATGCATTGCAACGTGAATCAAAACATCGCTTAGCTCAAAATGGTCTTAAAGCTCATGTTGAGAGGTCTACCAAAACAAGTTCAAGTAGAGAAAAATAATTGAAGCATTAAAATCATCTCCACAAAAACCCATTGAAGGCATAGTTAAAGGCGATCACTTTTTCTAAATTTTGAACATAACCATGTTCTATTGCTTTACTTTGTTTTTTATAACATGATATTCCTACTTGTAAGTATGTCTATATCCTTCACACACACACACACACACACACACACACACACACACACACACACACACACACACACACACACATATAAGTGAAATGCATTTCCATATTTTCTCATGTAAACTACAATTTTATATATCGCATATATGTTGTCTACAATGCTTATCATTAATGTGTAATGTAAACTACTCAATTTCATGCAAACAATGTAACATATTGATTGACATTTTCATCTATAATTTCCCTTTGAAACAAATCACTTGTTAATTGTAACACATGTTTTAATAGTTGTAACATAATATTTAGTTTTATATTGGAGTAAAGTAAAACAAATATATATTTCTATATCTATAATCTAAATACATAAACATTTTCAATGTGTGTGTGTGTGTAAAAGTGAAATGCATTTCCATATTTTCTCATGTAAACTAAAATTTTATATATCACATATATGTTGTCTACAATGCTTATCGTTAATGTGTAATTTAAACTACTCAATTCCATGCAAACAATGTAACATATTGATTGACAACTACTTTTTTACAATAGTGATAAAATATTTTACATTTTCATCTATAATTCCCCTTTGAAACAAATCACTTGTTAATTGTAACACATGTTTTAATAGTTGAAACATAAATATTTAGTTTTATATTGGATTAAAGTAAAACAAATATATATTTCTATCTCTATAATCTAAATACATAAACATTTTCAATGTGTATATCTTTCTTTCTCTCCCTTTATACATGTATATCATCGACATTAACTTTTAAAGTTTTGTTATTCTTACCATCGTGAAAATATTATTCATATCATCAACATACAAATGCCTTTCTTTACATAATATAATATATTTAAAGTTTTAGGTTTTACATTTACTCTCCTACTATATCATGATTTTCGTTTCCTATTGTCTCATGTTTATTCCTTCTTAAACTCTACACAAGTACATAAATTATTCTTGTTCAAATAGTTACATCCATACATCAACAAGTATAGTGATACTTGAACACCTTTTTTTTCCTCTACTTGCATATGTATTCTCCTTTAATTTCATTTGTATCCATTAGATTTCACTTAATACATTCCTTCCTTGTTTTTTTCCTATGTGATCTTACAGTGACCTTGTACATCTATTTTTTACACAAAATATCCAAGGTATGACAATTGTGTTAACAACAAACTCGCTCACAAGGATTGGAAATGGAGAGATTATTTCCAGTCTTGTTCTACAAATTATGGACTTCAAAGTAACATTAGAAGACTGTTACTCAATAGTCCTATCTAATGGAGGAAATACAATGCAAATTTTATTTGCCTCAACACTTGGTCACTATTTCACTTCATCTCAAATAGAAAAAGGGTCCTTGGTTGAACTACAGGACTTCACTTGTAGATCTATCCAAGAAAACAAGTATGTCTTCACTCTACCTTCTCTGCATGCCTCAAGCTTAGTTATATTTTATACAACTATTATCTTGATTTTCCCTCTACACATTCCTTTAATTTTCACATGCATCGTACACACCAACCACATTTTACATTTCCTACTATGTGACCAATAGTGCAAGTGTTAATTGTACATTGTTTTTAATTTTTTTGTAGAGTTCTAATAGTGCATGAAATCCAAGTACATACTTTTAAAGCAGACATTGTTGGTGCCCCAACATTGATAGAAGATGTAATTTCTTTTGCAAAATGACCATTAGAACCTACTAATACACCCCCCAAAATTATACCTATTGTATATTTGCATTCATCCCTAAAGGTATGGACTCTAAAAGTCAAAGTACTTTCAAAAATTGATCTACGCACATTCACTAATGCTAATG
This sequence comes from Picea engelmannii, assembly GCA_009831015.1. Lineage (NCBI taxonomy): Eukaryota > Viridiplantae > Streptophyta > Pinopsida > Pinales > Pinaceae > Picea > Picea engelmannii. Next base: position 4,299,144 of record ML776740.1, read on the forward strand.
GAATTGGCCATGTATTTAGATTCAATGTTGTTGATGCAAAAAATGGTGAAATATGCAATACATGCTTCAACATCCAAGAGACAAACTTTCATCCTTCCATAGACATTGGCAAAGTTTACATCATCTCAAAAGTGTACATCAAGCTTGCAAAAAAAGAATTCAATCATTTAAAAAATGATTGGGAAATAACTCTAGATATTACATCGACCATTGAAGATTTTTTAGAGGATGATCGTTCAATACCAAAACACAACTTTTTTTCACTCCTATTAATTTGGTACCAAATTTACTCAACAACACTATAGCTAATACTATTGGAGTTGTTATCTCCATTACCCCTATAGCGACCATCATGAGAAAGAATGGAACACAGACACATAAGATAACCCTCCAACTAAAGGACATTTCAGGGTATAGTATAGAGATCACATTATGGGGGTCTTCTATAGTAAACATAATATAGACCAATATTCGATCTCAAATGCCTTTCCAATAATCACTCTCAAAGCCGGAAAAGTATATGACTTTAATAGGATATCAATTACTACAACCTTCACATCCCAACTTTCCATCGATCCTATTCTCAAAGAATCCCGAGATTTGAGAACCTAGTTTGATAACCCTTTAACAGATCTAGCTTGTCACACATTATCTACACATAGAGCTTCAGGAGGGCACCCTTCCATTCAAAAACACTTGGTTGACATGGAAAATGAGGGAATTGGCAAAGTTCCAAACCCTACATTCATTTTGGTTGAGGAAACTATTGCTTCTTTAAATGCATACAATTTTTGGTATGTTTCATGACCACTTATATTTAAAGACTGAAAATGCAAAAAAAAACTCACACCTATTGAGGATGGTGTTTGGAATTGCCAAAGGTGCAATCAACATGTTTTTGAATGTGAATACAGGTACATTTTCCAGTTCATCATTGAAGACCAAACATGAAAAATCAATGTTACCACATTCCAAAAAGCCACAGAACAACTTATAGGCATATATGCTGAGAAGTTATATGAATATGAATATGAGACAAATACCAAAAAAGTCACAAACATATTTGGAAATTTTTTCTTTCATAGTTACTTGTCCAAACTAGTAGTGCATTAAGAAACATTTGCCAATCAAAAACAAATCAAATGCATCATGATTTCATGTGATAAAATTAATCACATGTCAAAGCCAAAAGAGAACATCCCAATTCCTGAATTGTTGACTACATAGTGAACGCAAAGTCTTATGGTTGTTTCTTTCAAACACCAACTTGTAATTTTCCTACTTTTGTTCATATACATATTATATAAAGTGTTTATGTTTCAAAGATTTTTTTCTTCATTATAACATTTATATGGAAGAAAATCGAACCTATGTATTCACTTATAAGATATTTTAAAAATTAAATATATTGATTTTGTAACTATTTTAAGAATGTGCTTAAAAAATGTCATATCAAACAAACATAATACAAAATGTGCTATCAAGAAATTTGGGTTTTAACTACAAATTGTTCATTATTTCTCTTGTAGGAAATTCCATCTAACGCACAAAATGCCCCCGCATTCCAAACAACACCAACAAACACCGCATGTTAAGGACTCTCAATATCATTTGAAAGGCCTTCTCTCTTTCAACAAGGCCTGACATCAAATACTTCACATATAAATTATTCACACATTCAATTTCCCAATAAGGCTTTATACAATCACCAATGCTATACAATTCATGCTACAGAAATAAACCAAAAAATAAGATATAGATGCAACAATGACACCATTAACATAGAAACTACTATCCCAGTCACCACTCCTCTATCTACATCTAGAAGCCAACAAAATGAACATCATCGGATAAAATATGCTGGAAAAATAAAAATAAACTGAAGAGACTTAGAGAGACTTCAAAACCAACCTCGTGGAATTGCCAACACATGTTCTAGAACATCAAACCCATACACATGCTTCCCAATCTTTCTGAAAACGTACAAATGCCTTCTCTAACATACATACATGTAGTGCATGTATGGAATCATATCCTGGCATTCCTACTCACCCATCTCCAAATGGAAACATTTGTACTCGATGTCATAGATAAAATAATGGTCATCGTTTCTCCAAATGGTATAATATGGACCCTTGCGACCAATCCACAATCTTGTCAATACTGACACAAGTTGAGGAAATGCTAATTTCTCGAGTTAGCCCCATCTTGCAAGTTAGGCATGCTTTAGGTGGACAATACAAATATAGTGGCCACACTATCAGTTTCCCAAAAAAAATTGTTCAAATAGCAACTTACCTGCCACATCGCCTTTCATATCTTGACATCTTGGTTGTCAAGAAACATGGAGGAAAGGGGAAATGTTATGATTGTTATGTGACAAAATATCATGTCATCAATGCATTTCTCTACATGATGAAACATGAAAATAATTAAAATGATGTTCAAATTGACCAAAAATCACTTGTATCCCTTCCCACCACTCGCACCAATGTCTCCTCTCACCTCCATTATGTCTCTACATAAACTTTGAATTCTCCCAATGAAGAATTGAATATCACATAAATAGAACACCATGTTGTTTTCCAAGAGGACCAACCAATGTCTTCCTTTGCATTTAGATTGCCTAATACACAACGATGAATGGAAAAAAATAGAGCATTTGTTGACATTACAGATGACAATCCACCAAAAACAATTGCATGGTCGACAATTGGCCTATCACCAATTAATGAGTACAACATGAAGGGACTATTTGACATGGAATTTCCTACTCTTTTCCCCACTGGGGATGTCATGCCTCCCCAACCATGCATGAGAAACATCTCGCTTGATAGCTACACAGTACACTTGATGAGATACCATGAAAATAGGTTTCGTAGCCATCCCCATTGCATATATTACCTATACAATTTGATTATGCACCATCGAAGTCAATCAACAACTACCTTATTTGTCAAGAAAAGATAAGATCATAACACACCCACGATTATCCAAGAGTTGTGTGCACACCTCAAAGAACCACCTGCAGACAAACTCCTAGAACAAATCATGCTCTTTGGAGCACACCTATGTGGGACTAGCGAATTATGGACCGTGTGTAGGTTCGAGCTAACATAAATGATAACAAACTTTAATTCCCAAACTTTTTTTCACTCTCAATGCATCATACACAAAATGGTCAGACTTACACACAATTATGAAAAAGGGTAGATCTATTGACCCAATGCTTCACCAAAGTTGGCATACACACAAAGTCATTGACCTCCCCCACACTATAGCTGCATACATGCAAACAAGGTTTTCAATCTTCCATGAGGAGATACTACAAAAAATATGCACGCAGCTGACTATTGGTATAGGTACATAATCTATAATACTTGAAAGTACGTCTCCCCAACCTATACATTTATATCATCTATATTAATCATTTGATATTCTTTTGTAGGTATGAATGGAAACATTGTGGCTCTACACATATACATGGATTTCTATGGCTTGATGGTGCTCCAAACATGGAAAAATTAAATTGGGAATACCCAACTCAAATCTATGATGCAAAGAGTTTCTTTTATAACTATGTTACAACCTGGAATCCTAGAGAAAACCATGACACACACATGGCTATGCATCAATCCATTCAAGATGACCCTTTCTTGATAGATATAAAGGAGATATTTGCATCTAACACGCTTGAGGACTATGAAAAACTCTTAATCGAGTTCAAAGACATACAAAGTGCATTGAGAAAACATGTCTCCGTAGAAAAGGGGCTACCCTTGAATGCAAATATAATTCCCTTGGAAGGTACAAATAGATTCATCACTCTACATTGATGAACTAGGTCAAAATACGACACATAATGATGAGTGACTAAATATCCATAACCTTAACATACTCCAAACATGGAGAGAAAATGTAGATTTCCAACCAGTGCTTTCTCGTTATGCAGTTCTAAAATACATTGCCAAATATGCTTTCAAAGAAGAGAGGAGATGAGAGATGTACTACCATATACTGACCAGAATTGCATCTACATCACATCTTGAGGACCCTGCCTCAAATTATTATCGACATTTTCACTCAGAAGCAATTGTAGACTGGGACATAAGTGCCCAAGAAACTTTCCATATGCTCCAAAATTTACCCCTTGTCACATGCAACTGCACCTTCCCCAAACTCAATGTTGGTTGCCAAATATTATTTCAAGTCTCTTATGATTCTCCTAACTACTTGTCTGGATCCAGTTTCATTGATGCATATATAATACGTCATATTTTTCTTACCCCTTTATGTTCGATTGACCTTGCAAAATACTAGACATACAACCAAGCACGCAAAAATGAAAAGTGGAAAAAAGGACACCTCCCCACATTTGTCCATGTATGGAAACTTTTTACTACAATACCAAACAAAGATTCCAATGCCTTTGTTGAGTTTTTTGGGAGTGAGCTACTTTTATACAAACCATTTCGTTCATTCTCTGAAGATATAGGTCTTTCAAAAGAAGACATTGTGGATAATTGGGAAATCATACAAAATGACTATCATGTATGGCATGTTGATCGCATCCTTGTGCAAACTCCTAATCAACAAACATATGAAGATGAGGATAGACATATTACCATATAACCAATCATAAATATGAATGAATGGAATTCTTCATCAAGGTTGGCCCCTACAAGAAATATCAACTTCACTTCTCTTGATATGGACTCCAAGAGATTGACGCTTCCCACCCATGGGATCGGCTCACAATATCACAAGATACATTGGAAACTGCACCAAACTTCATCAACTACAATCGAAGGAATGAAAAAGTCATACAAGAACTCAATATGATATTTCCTTCCAACAATACATTTTCTACACATCAACAACGTGCATTAGACATAATCCTCCAAAACGTACAAGAAAGAGAACCAAAAGAACCATTGAAGATGGTCATCTAAGGCACTGTAGGCATATGAAAATCCTTCCTTATACACTGCATCAAAGAAGCATTATCTTCTCAATCAACATCTAGCTATAGCCCAATACTGCTTCTTGCCTCTACTAGAATTGCAACGTTTAAGATACATGCAACCACTATACATGCAGGACTTGGGATTCCTATCAAGGACATTAGGCCTTTACATGGTCAATCCCTTATAGTGTTCCAAGAAGAGATGAAACATATTCACTACATTCTAATTGATTAGATGAAATTCATCGGATCTAGACCTTCTGTATAGATTGAAAGTCACCTACATGAGGCATTTCCAGAAAGAAACCACTTCTCATTCGATTACCGCTCAATATTTATTGTGGGTGACTTGGGTCAACTACCACCAGTAATGGAAAACCCTCTTTATGCAGGAAAAACTCCAGGGAGGAGCATATGGACAACCTTTACCACTGTAATCAAGTTGGAAACAATATTCCAACAACAAGGCATCTCTGACACCCAGTCTCGCTTTCGCCAATTGTTAAATAACATTCATAATGCTACACCAACAATTGATGATTGGAACCTCCTTTAGTCTAGGACTGAAATATTCTTATCCATTGAATAACGTCAAAGGTTTGACACTTCAATCCACCTCTTTTCAACAAACATTCTTGTGGACAACCATAACAAGTTCACGCTTCAATCCTTGAATATGTCAATCGCACGAAGTTCCTCAGAATTACTTGGTACTTTAGAAGCACAACAACAGGATGATGAAGAATTGGAAAAACATGTCTTGCTATGTATAGACCAACGAGTTATGATATCATGCAATTTGTGGGTTCAGGCATGCTTAGGGAATGGTGTTCTCGGGGTAGTCATGGAAATTGTAGATACACCATGAAGTAGCCCTCCAAATTTACCAACATATGTTGTTATGGCATTTGATAAATAAATTGGCCCTCCATGGGACCAATCCCAACCAAAGAATGTACCAATTCCACCCATACAAAGGGGTAATAAGAAACACATCCCCCTTAAGATGGCTTGGGCATTGACCATACATAAATCTCAAGGAATGACCTTAACAAGGTTTACCATTGACATTGGAAACATTGAACGTCAAGGCTTGACCTTCACAACAATGTCACACACTACTACTATAAAAGGAATGTGAATAGCACCATCATTCTCCTTTGAGTTCTATGTAAAAATGAAGGATATTTCCTATGTCTCACTACGAAAAAAAGAAGAAGAACACTTATGTTCTTTGTCACTTAGCTTCTATATTCTTCTATGTTATAATCACAATTCTATACATGCAATGTTCAACTTGGCCCATACTTCTATACATTAAATGTTCGACTTGTTCCATACTTATACACATGAACTATTCGACTTGGCCCATACTTCTATACATGAAATGGAATTCTGTCAAATATTTGCTAACAAATATCTATCAATCATACTTTGACATAAATAATTTGCAACAAATCACTTTTTCTCTTTTCCTTTATGCACAAAAATGATTAATATACCATTACAATGGTACTCATGAAATAATATATTTATAAAAAAAATTAAACAAAATATTCTATATTGTTATCTTCGACATTTACTTTCCCCCACTTCGGGCATATGCTAGTTTGATAGTTAAATGCCAGTTTGATAGTTAAATGCTACTTTGATAGTTAGTTGTTAGTGTCTATACTAATCCTACCAATATTTAAATCTAACATAAACATATTTCACTCCCCATGGTTTGTCAATCGATTTTTTAACTTTGGAAAAGTATTTGACACAATCCCTAGGTACTTACTATTTGATAGGATTAAGGTGTTGAGGCTTACAGATTTGGTGATTTCATCATTATTTCTCTTTACGAAATCATTATTGGTAGGGTTTGCACTCAAATTTGAAACAACAAGGACATACACAATGATCTAGGGTGTAAAGAAGGGCACCTAATCTACCCTACACTCTATGTGGTATATTGATCAATCAGTTGACAATATTTTAAAATATGTGGGTCATATAAGTGGTGTCCTTCGCATCTCTACCAGTAAGTTGTTGTCACTATGGGGGGTATAAATGTGTATGGGAGACTCATTCACTTTCATGCACAAAACCCAAAATGTGAATTTTGAAACTCTAAATAACCTCTTTTGGTTATACCCTCTTAGCAATTTTGTCAGTGGGGTGGGTCAAGTCTTTGTGTGGCAATCGTCTTCCTGTAGAATTTCTCTCCTAGAAGGTAAGCTCCCATGGGTGTAGATTTCAAATTTGTATTCAAACACTATAGGGTTCAAACAAAGGTGCCTATGAACCCCATACCCTATGCTCATTTCTCATAGCAACATTGTTTGCTTATTTTTGTATTATTTGTGTCATCCATAAAATTTATTTAGCAAACATTTTATAGTCTTAGAGTGAGGAAGTGTTAGATACGTTGGCATACTTGACTTCCACATGTTGTGATCTATTTAAATAGAATGGATTACATGGGTGCTAGCGATAATACCATATAAAATAGGAGACACCTACACATATTATTTGATCTCTTTAAGAAAATAAATCTATCAATAACCTCCATTGCATTGGGTTCTACTAAGTAGCATATTAGGTATGTTTTTGACAATCTATGCAATGAAAACCTATTTTATATTGAATATGTAAATACAAATAATATGTTTACAATGTGGAACTAGATATTATTTTATTTTAAATGTGACAACCACAATCACTTACGTGAAACATTTTACAAACTAATATATATGTTTCTAAAGGGAAAAATTATATTAGATCATCTTGACTAGAGATATTAACTTAAATGTGTATTTGTGTATTAAGAATTTTTATAGGGTAACAATCAGATTGTAATAATACACACATACTACATTCATAGGATATATTATTAGCAAGATCAATAATGCCATTGCACAAAGTTCTACATTATATGTGTGTGAGGTACACCAAATGAGCAAGTCGTTGTGACTACTACATCAATGTTAGAAATTGTCCTTGATTCATCTTGAGGAGATGCATGAGTAATATTGGATCGTAGCAACTTCACACATGAAATAATTAGATATAGAACAAAATGACACAATAAACTATATATAAAACTAGCCATATATATATATA
>ML776740.1:4307325-4361090 GCA_009831015.1 Picea engelmannii
AGAGAGAGAGAGAGAGAGAGAGAGAGAGAGAGAGAGAGAGAGAGAGATTATTTCATACTAACATCCTCCATGAAACTATCCTATATAGTGGCCTCCATCAACCCATAATAAGGCTTCCTGCAACTCGAGCATCGATGAGGATCACATGAACTAGGATTAGAATGGATAGTTTGTTGATGTGACCCCTTATTCCTAGGATTTTCCACATGGCATAAACATACTACCCCTCCCACACCATTGTTTGAATATTACTCATGAGAGGATAAAAAAATGAATGTGTTATGTTGTAGTTCTCTATAGGTTAAGGTGGAAATTGAGGTTTGGGCCTGGAAAATGTTATATAAAATTGTAGGATATTGGGTAGGGGGTTAGGCCTCCACTTAGGAGGGTGATTCCCTCTCAATGGGTCATGCCTAGTGTTTTATTGATCTTGCATGGACCCATGACCCACTCCCTAGAATTCAATGATGTCAAAGTAGTTGACATGGTGACCTAAATAGATTTAGCCCATAATTTTCTAAGAAAATAAAATGGAAACTCCTTATTATTTTGGAAAGGTTTATTAAAATCCATAAACCAACTATCCATCCAATGCTCTATTGTAGGTTAGCATGTGCACCAGTCCATGCAAATACATTTCTTCATTACATGAGGGTGTAAACCAATTTCAGGGTCAATAAACAATGTCATGAGACAATGTTTTGAAATTTGTAGATCTCTCACATCGTTTCTATCTAAATCCATCCTATAATTTTCTAACATTATAGCTTTATAAGAGGAAATATTAGATAACATTCCTTGGGCATTAGCAATGGAAGATACAATGGTCTCCAATGATGTAACTAGTGAAAGGCATGAGGGCTCTCTGGTGTTTCTACAATATCATATTAGGTTTCTCAAATGACTCAAGGTCGTTGTTAATTTTAGTGTTTGCATATGGTGATTGGGGATTAGGATTGGGTATTTCTTCATTCAATGATGGCCTATTTAGGCTTTGTTGTGTAGAATCCATGAAAATGTGATTTATCTACTACATTTGAGGAAGAATAAAATATGTTTTAATTTTTTATATATAATTTGAGAAATTTATAAAATACATAAAAAATAAATTCAAATTAAACCTACCTCGTACTACTTCCGTCCTCTTGGTAGTCAAAAGCTCCTCCAAATGCTCATCAAATCACTAAAGAACAATTAGTGAGGTTTGTTTAATAAATGAATTGTGGTCCTAACCTTTTTTATTAAAAGACAAAGGAATGTCTGCATGCTTAGGGAATGTGCACGTGCTTCTTAAAAATGCATGCCTGTTCTTAAAAATGTGCATGTGTTCTTAAAACCATGACTTGGCAATCTAGGTGGTAACTTGCATGGCAATTTAGGGGGTGTTGAAGCTATAGAAAAAGGAACACACATGTTTTTAAGAACACAAACACATTCTTGCATGAGCATGTTCCTTGGCACCCCATTGCCACTTTTTTGACCATGAACTTCATGCAAGTTCCCTAGAGTTTTCAACCAAATCCACCACTGATAATATAGTACCAATGGTAAAGGTATCTGTACATATTCCAAAATGCTTATTCTTCCATCAAATGACATGAAAATGTTGAATATATTGTTGAGTCTTATAAAAGAATTTATTGATGAAGTCACAAACGCATACTTGATAAGTTAAGTTTGACATCAAATCCCCCATGACATTTCAAAGTGAAATTTGAAAAAGATTATTTTTAAGGACACATTATTGAATTGGGACACACCAACTGTATTTTTTTTGCCTTCTTTCCTAATATCTAAGTCATATGTGACATATTTGAAGCTTTATATGTTAACCACCTTCCTCGCAAATTCATACACTTTGCTCACAAGCATGCACTTGCTCAATAATGACATTCCACCGCACCTAGGGCATGTCCTAACTAAGAAAATTTTGTAATAATATGTTTGTCTCTCTAGACTTGTACACATGATGTTATGAATAAAGTCTCTAGATGATATCGGCTAAAGGTTTGTGTGCAACCATAATATGTGTGTGTGTGTGCGTGGCATAATAATAATTGAATTCTATGTGGTATCTATAAGAACGTGTTAAATATTGTGTTTATTCTAATATACCAAGGCTTACATTTCTTGAAAAGTCTTTAGCCTAAGTTTCATGTATTATGCTCATTCTTGAATATTCATTAGTTCTATATATGTCATGTCAAGAAAGTGTTTAATGTTAAGTTCATTTTCTCTAGAACCTTTTAGTTTTAGTACATGTTGGAAGAAAGTTAGTGTTCTTGTGCTAAAAATTATACACCAGTTTTTTAATCAATTGAATGTTAATATATAATATTCACAATTCCGTTCATTCAAAATGATACTTGCAAGATTTTATGACAAAAATGTCAATTATTTTAAGTAGTTAGAAAATTAACCATTTGTAAAACATTTAGACTTTGACCTTATATAAGTCTCCAAGATGAGAGTAAACTTTATGTTAATATTTAATGACACTTTAAGATGAGTATGTTATGATAATAAAATAATTTTTTAATTTTTACTAATTTGAAATTTAGAAATAAAAAAAATTATAAAAATATATTATATAACTTCACATAAATTAATTAATTTGATTTATCGATATGTTGAGATTTTCATTAATAAAAAAAACAAATTTTTAAAATTCAAACACCTTCAAAATAAATGATTTCTTGGTATGTTAGGCTTTCCATTTGATGAAAGAAAATAATTCTAAAAAGTCAAAGACCTTCAAAATAAAAAAAAAATATAGTTAAGTAACTCTGCCATGTAAACTATGAGAAGAAAATCAAAATGGCTATGTTGATCTTAAGCTGAAAGAAAACGATTCTAAAAATCAAAAACCTAAAAAAAATAAAATTCAAAATGGCTATATAGTTAAGTGACTCTGCCATGTAAACTATGGGAAGAAAAACAAAATGGCTATGTTGATCTTGAGCTGAAGATAGATTTCATGATGGTTGGGTTAGTGAAGAACAAAATATTGACTGATGTAAAAATGATTTTGATTGAAGATTAGTTAGAGACATCATAAAGTGAAGTACCGTATGTGTACGAGATGTTGAGGTCTGTGCAATTAAACTTTTTAAGAAAGGATATGACTTTCAAAAAATGCCGAGCTGATGAAAGCTGGACCTGAATTTCAAAGTACTAAACCCTTTTATATCGCCTCCTAAGGATGCACAAATTTGGCCCTGCTGGTTTTATATTGTTTTTTTCTTTTAAAATATTGTTTCCTAATTGCAACATATTGAGATGAAGACATAATTTTATTAATTTGAAAATTGTCAAAATAGTGTGTTATAATAAATTTTATAGTATTTTTTGATTTTTTATTATTTACTATTTTATATTATTTATTTTAGATTATAAATTTATAATATTTTAGATTTTTTATTATTTACTATTTTATTTGAGTTTTAATATTATTTTATTATTTATTTTAAATTTTAGATTTAAGGAAAGAAGTTGAGCAAATAACACATTTATGTATTTTTTTTTGGAAAAAAAATATGTGTAAAGTTTTGTCTAGATAAAAAGAAAAGCTAACTGATTTGAAAATAGTCATGTTAAAAAATATTTAAGGGTTAAGATTATGAAATAGCAGTTTGTATAAAATAAAATAAAATATTTAAAATTAAATGTATTTTTATCTATCAAGTACATTTTTTTATAATGGTTTTGTTTTTAAAATTCCTCTTAGTATGAGGCTTTATATTTATTTTTGGGTGTCATTTAAATAATATGTATTATATGTGTTTTTTAAGCTTTTGTCAGGAATACAAGAGAAACTTTGTTGTGAACACAAGAACAACTTGTGCATAACATAAAATTATAAAAAAATTATGTAATAATGGGTCATAAAAATTTTACTTGATTGGTAGAAGTGCACCTCAAATTTATACTCTATGTACAATATATAAAATAATATCTAGTATGGATAGTTCTGCATGATGCGATACGATCTAATTTCCAAAGAATCCCCATGACTTATAAGTTGTGAGCCTGTACTATAATATTGTAACTTATGCAATGTACTATGCATACAACTTGCTAGAATTTACAACTTATGTTACTTATGCTTTACACAAAAATCAACATTCTAATTTAGGAAATTGTTATTATTTTATATTATATATTATAATTTATATTGTTATTATATTATATATGTATTGTTATTATATTATATTATATTGTTATTATATAATATATTGTTCTTATATATATACAATTTCACAAATTAAGTTAAAGTTATTAATAACCTATAAATTTAAAAATTGTCACTATTTGACTATTAAAAATGGAAAAAAGAGTTAAACAATTTTAACGAAAATGATTAAAGGGGGAGATAACAAGAAAGAAAAATTTAATACCTATTAAAGAAGAAACCAAAAAAAAGTAGTCAAATAATAAAAGGGGATGAAGAATTTGAGATAATAAAACAAATAATTAAATTAAGCAAAGAATAATAAAAATAAGCACAGTTTGTAGTAGTCTTCATGATTGAAGTTATTGGAGTGTTCTTCATATTCTAGAGCTTCTCAAATGATGCTACAGGACTAATGAAGCTGTGGCCTGAATTTTGGTTTGGTCAAAGAAAATTAGGTACTTAGATTTGAAGGACTGTTAAGCAATAATTGACTGCAGTTGTGATTTGTGTCACCTATTTGTTATTTGAGTCAAGCTTTAAATGATCTGCTAGTTTGTCCAATGTATGATTTTCCACAGGAGCAAAGGATTTGGTAGACTCTTAGGCCAAGCATAGAGTCAGATTTGTCCTTAGTGGTTTTGAATAGTTGCTTAAGGGTTTTACAAGGTTTTACAAAGGTTTGATGTGGGATCTTTATTCACCAAGATTCTTGTTCCAAAATCCCTTGACCTTATCTCCAAGATGGTTGATCTTGAGATTCTTGAAACCTAATTAAAATTTGTCTCACCTCCACTTTTTCACTTTTAAAGGAACTTGTTATGAGCAAACTAAAAGAGCAACCATGGGCTCATCCTTATCCCTTGTGGTCATTAATATTTTTATGGAACATTTTGAAGCGGAGCGTATGATAAAAGTGTTTCTCAGTAAACTACAGCCTGCAATAGTCAATAGTCAGTCATCTTACAAATTAACATGCTACTGGAAAACAGAAGGTTACGTTTTTGGCAGTTGGTTGAGGATATACCAGATTTCAATTGTACAAAGTGTTCACATATTTAGTCCATGTGATACTTGTAGACGTATGAAGGAATGAAGATGAGGGTACTGTGTAGCTAGCGAAATTTCTGCAATACTTTTTCACATGGTAGTCATATACTATTTTTAATTATCTATGCATTAATAGGTAGTTCAGAGTTTGGACTTTCCGAGGGGAGATGAGTATAAATTTGATGGTGTTGGCTTTTCATTAAGTTTTGAAGAAATCTTAGTTAGGTTTGTACCACTTTTGGATCTCTACAAGTTGGTTCAAGATGGAGTGCTTAGGTTGAAATCTGCCATCTCAGCTTCACCTGAGTGCTCCATCTTTAATCAGCTTATCGAGGTTCAAAAGTGGTCCAACCCTAACCAAGGTTTCTTCAAAACTTGGTCGAAGGTCAACACCATCAAATTTATACTCATCTCCCCTCAAACCAGGAAAAATCCAAACTCTGAACTACCTATTAATGCATACATAATTAAAAATAGCCAAATTATTTCAGAAATTATTTTTTCTAGTTTTTTTTTATAAATTAGTTTTTTCTTAAAACTACTTTTAACATGCAGTTTTTATTTTTATTTTTTTAGATTATTTAAATATTATGTTTCATATATGTTTTTGTTCATTTTTATTATAAGTATAACTAGTACAGTAGACTATTTTTATTATGTGTTTTTGTTCATTTTTATTATAAGGTATGGGTCACTGAAAGGCCACCATGCTAGTTGAAACGATGCCCAGCTTCCACTGCGTCGTAAAGATATCTCATTTACAACATAAAATTATTACGAAATTGCTTTTAATATAACATTATCAAACTGCTTAATATAAAATACAACACCACTAACCACTAAAAACATAAACAAAAAAGCTTAACATATTACCCTCAGTTCCCCCTAGATCCAATCAATGTACACAAATAATTGGGAAAAAAAAAGTTCAAATTGAGATTGCCTACACTGCTCAGGGGTTAGGTAGAATTCCCGATATTTTCTTCCCTCTCAATGATAAGCATTTGGATATTGTGTGTAATTAAGAGAAGTAAAGTAGCAGAAAGTGATAACCCATGAAAACAAATGAATATAAAACTTGTCCTATTTTAATTATTATTAAAAATTGTTCTTAAATTTAAAAACAATTTTAAACTTACTTTTTCAAAAAAATGTTGAAAATGAAACAATTTAATTTGAACTGAAAACTTTTAATGCAACTCCACATACACCTCTCACACACGTGTTTTGCTTTGACACAACTTGCAGTTGAAATTTATGGAATATTTTTCACAGCTGCACAGATCGATACTCACAGATATTTGTAAACATGGTCATTGGTAAATGTCTCTCTCATACATATATGGTTACTGATAAATTTTCAATTTTCTCATCATTTTGATCTGTTTAAGGAATTAAGTGGAAATCAATGTTTAAAGAATTAAATGGAAATCAATGATTATTTGTAATTTAAGGAATTAAGTGGAAATCAATGTTTAAGGAATTAAATGAAAATCAATGATTATTTGTAATTTTTAAATTGACTAACTGTTAAAAAAAAAAATGGATAAATATCTATCAAATTTAACCATCCATTTAAAATACAAACTGTTGGATTGAGCGACTGTAATAATTTTAATGTGCCACTAAATTAACTGTAAAAACTTACACTCTCCAGTAGTTAGATGTTTTGACTTTTTAGATATGGGAAACTCAAATATAAACAATTAGATTCAAATGTAGACGGTTAGATTGATTGCAAAATTTTTATCATACCACTGCAGGTTAGTTTTAAAATCTTTGTAGCAGTGTTCGCTTGAAGATGATATAAACTCTTAAATCACCTTTACATTAATCAATACATGTTATTTTAATGATATACAATTTAATATCTCGGTTAATCAAAATATAACGGTTGGAAATTGATTTTATGCGTTAAAATTAAATGATAATTGATTCGGAATATTATAATAATTTATTTTCAAGATTATGGTCAAGCTATATTAAATTGGTCTATGAGATTTTCTTGTTTGTGGAATAAGGGATTCTCCAGTGATTTGTTTGGTAAAGTCTAGGAAGGTATACATACCCTACCTCCTCTGGATTTGAACTTGTGACCTCTTAAAAGAAAACACATGTTCTAACCATTAATAAATGGAATTTGGTAATTTTATGGTGGAAAATTGATAATTTTCAAAAACAAAAAATAATTAAAAAAAAACAAATTTTATATATTTAATTAATTATAATTCCATGTGTCACCTTTGTGACACTAAGAAGGTTGAAGATGAAAAGCACTTTCTCTTAAATTGTCCAGCCTATACCCATATTAGATCTCATTTTTAAAATATTGATCACACTACCAACCTTCCTAACCTCTTAACTCAACAAAAATATGGTAATCATGGAATGCTTTTTGAGCACAGAAACAAAATTCTAAAGAATCACAAGTAATCACTTACCCTTTTAAGATTAGACCAATTATATCTTAGTGGACCTCCTCCTCCTCCTCCTCTTCTTCTTCATCATCTTATTTTAATAAATTTTATAGAAATGAAAATATATATTTTAATTGAAATATTTTCAATCAAATAATATATATTATGTTTTAGAATATTTATTAATTAATATTCAAATAAGTTAATGTTGAAAACTGCAATCCAATCGAGAACTACCACTTCTATGTAAGGTTCTGCCGACATTCTTGGCCTTCCATTTCAAATATTATTATCTATTAAAAAAATCAGTCGATCGAAGAGAGAATACGTGAAAGTAGAATAAGATGGAATATCATTACTTATAATTTTTCGGTTCTTTCAATTTCAATTATGGAGCATCCGTCAATGTAAAAATATTGTGTAAAGAAAGCAAACAGAACCAATTCAAAAACCTCCCAAAAAAACATATATTCGCGACACATGTTTAATCAAATTAATTAATAATTTAGCGATTTTGAAATTGGCTTATTTTTTATTTTGTTTTTACAGTGGGTATAAATTAATTTATATTCATTGTAATTTTAGATTTATAAGGATTAGAATTAAACAATTTCTTTGGAAAGACAATTATTTTTTGAAATGTGAAAAATGAAAGATTTAGGTTTAATGGTTAAGAACAAGTGTTCTGCTTTTGAAGATTACATGTTTAAATCTAGAAGGATAAAATATATCATATTAAATCATATCCTTCCAATATTTACATTATAGTTAATGTTAATGTAAATATAGTGCAATTAAAATCAAATGACAAAATATTTACATATCCAAAAAATGATTAGTAATAAAATAATATGATCAAGAGAGTGATTAATATTAAAGTAATAACCCAAAATGGTAATTGTAAATCCCTTTGCAACACCCATCAAGAGTGCACGACAAACTTCGAGACGAGTCGGGCAAGGGAACACAAGGGGTATGTGATCGGTTGGGAAAACGAAGTAATATAGGCATGGGTAGGAGCATCTTGGGCACATGATCGTGACATGTGACACTAAGGAGGCATGCAACTCACTTTCCTTGCGATGGATTATAGAGACTTGGGTTGTGTTTGGGCAAGGATGGGGCGACTTGGGCACAAGCCCAAGGAGTGGACCTACCTACCCTTGGCAACATGGGTGCATTGGAGAGGTTGGATGACTCCATCGACACACCCACAAAGAATCTCGTCGGTCGGTTCGAGGAAATGCACAAGGGAAGGGCACACCAAAGAGGTTGGGGTGGGTTGGCATGAGGATTGTACCCAAGGTTAGGGTGCGTCGGTTCAAAAGGACATGAAGGTTTAATTAATGCATGGGCTCATGGGAACACCAATTGTGAAGGGGTGCATTAGTTTGTTTGGGCGCGATGGTCTATGAAAGGGCGCATCGGCTTGTTTGGGCGCATCGGTCTGCAAATGGGCACAACATCCCAAAGGACACGTTAGTCTACAAATGGAGTCCATATAAAGACAAAATTGCACACAAGAAAGGAAGGCATGAATAAAAGGGCATAGAGGCAAAGATTCAAGCAACCAAGGCATAGTTCTTAGACAAGGTAGAAGCGAAGACATGGAGGATAAGTATCTAAGAGTGGGACACACAAGGCGAGTTTAGGGAAGTCTTGTCATAGGTCTAGGTGAGGAATGCTATGAGGAAGAACCAAATTCTACGTTAGCTTGGTGAATTCATGTGATAGAGAAGGGACGTCGAGTCTGTGGTGGGTACACGTCTGGGGCGCACCACAAAGGTTGTGAAAGTTGTTGTGATAGACACGTCTTAGTGGGGTGAATTTGTGTATGAGTGTCTTGGTGAGGTGTGGTGAGTTGTGTGACTCTACCCAAGTTGTAAAATGAGTGAGTAGTGCTCATATTGTAATTGTTTCATAATAATAAGTCTTAGCCATGTGTTAGGCACATCTTGTGTCGCCTGCACTATATTTGTGTGTCTCTTGTTTGTTTCTCAAGTGTTCTCTTTGTTTCACATGTTCATGGATGTATGCTTAAATGACTAGGTGTTAAGTTGGTTACAATTTGTCTAAGTATATAAGTGAGTTGCTCAGAGTAGGAGTGTGACTTGCCTATAGGCTAGAGTAGAGTATGGGTATGCTCTAGGTGAAGAGGCATAGTCTGGGTGAAGTATCATTGGTGTTTCCAAGTGAGAACTGTCATGATGTCGCACGCCCTCAGGAGGTGTATGATCACAAAATCCAAACAGGAATCATGTGGGGTCGTGACAGGTGGTATAAGAGAAGATTTATCTCTTCACTACTACTTCAGTTGGAATAGTGGTGGTGAGGTGCAACAAAGAGACAATTTGGGCACAAAATTAGTGAATGGTTTAGTGAGGTGGAGTGACCCATTGTAGAGATAGTCTGATGGTAGACTTGGATGATTTGCGACAAAAGTGCTAGACCTGTTGTAAGGTACCAGATGTAATATATTATCCATTAAAAATTGATCCATTATGGATGTTGTGAATGGGTGTTGAAGAGCACATAAATGAGCATATTGGGAAAGACGATCGACTACCACCATGATGAAAGACTTATTTTCTGATTTGGGTAAGACAACATTGAAATCCATTGAAATATTCGTCCAAATAGTAGGTGGAAGTGGAAGCGGTTGGAGTGTTCTAAGAGGTTTGACAGTCTCACCCTTATTGCGCTGACAAGTATCACATTCGGCCACAAAGGTGTGGATGTCATGTTTCATATTGTCATATAAGAAAGAACGTTTGACCCATTCATAAGTTTTGTAATACCTAAAGGGTCAGCGGTAGGTAAAGCATGAAACTCAAAAATCACCATGGATTTAAGGGCTGACTATTTGCTTAAATATAAGCGACCGTTATAACGAAACTATTCATTGTACCAAGAGTACCTTGGAGCAACTTGGGGATCCTGTTGTAGTTTTTGGATTAAGCTAGAAATTTTGGGGTCTTGCAACCATTCCTGGCGGATATCTTGAAGCCAATCAACAACAATGAATGAGAGGGAAAAGAGGGATCCTCCTTCTTCATATTTTCTAGAAAGAGAATCAACCACCACATTTTCTTTACCCTTCTTGTAAATGATTTCATAATCATATCCAAACAACTTGGTCACCCATTTTTGTTTCTCCGGGGAGGAAAGTCTTCATTCCAGGAAGTACTTGAGGCTTCGATGATCCGTTTTAATTTGGAAATGTCAACCTAATAGATAAGGGTGCCAAAGATCCACTGCATGCAAAATAACCAACATTTCCTTTTCATAGATCGATTGGCCCAAAGCTTTCTTTGACAACTATTTGCTAGTGAAATCCAAAGGTCATCCATCTTAAATAAGGACTACCCTGATTCCTCTCCCTGATGCATCACATTCCTGAACAAAGGTCTTAGTGAAGTCATGTACGGACAATACGGGAGTAGTGCACATAGCTTCTTGTAAGGCTTGGAAGGATTAGTCAGCGGTTGAAGTCCAATTGAAATAATTTGTTTTAAGGAGAGCTATTAAAGGAGCGATGATTTTTCCATAATTTTGAACAAAGTTGCAGTAATAGCATGTTAAACCCAGGAAACCACACATAATTTTAAGAGTTTTAGGGCAAGGCCAATTCTGCATAGCTTCAATTGTCTAAGGATCCACCCTTACACCATCCTTGCCAACAATATGACCTAGATACTCAACTTTAGAGACACCAAAATCACATTTAGATTGCTTGAGGAAAGGTTTGTGCTTGGAGAGGAGATGGAGAACTTGATCCACATGGGTGAGATGGGCTTGCCACGTTTTACTATAGATGAGAATACCATCAAATAAGACTAACACAAAGTGACAGAGGAAAGGATGAAAAACATGATTCATGAGACTTTGAAAAGTGGAGGGGGAATTATAGAGACCAAAGGGCATGACCAAGAACTCATAGTGGCCCTCATGAGTGTGGAATGTAGTCTTGGAAATGATGTCCTCTTTCATACATATATGGTGGTAGCTAGAACGAAGGTCAAGTTTTGTAAAGTATTGAGCCCCATTGAGTTCATCCAGAAGGTCATTTATGACAGGAATGTTGAATTTTTTCTTGATGGTTAGTTTGTTGAGGGAACAAAAATCAGGACACATGTTCCAAGTTCCTTCCTTCTTGAGGACCATGACAACAAGGGAATAATAGAGGATGGTACTAGGATGGATAACACTAGCTTCTAACAATTCTTGGACAATTTTCTCAATTTCATTTTTTTGAGCAAAGGGATGACAATAAGGGAACACATTTGGAGGAAGATTTCCCGATATTAAAGGAATGGAATGATCATGGTCACCATGGCATGGGGGAAGGCCCTAGGGAGTTTGGAAAATAATGTGATGTTGGGAAATGATAGATTGAAGGTTGGGGTGCACCGAGGGAGTCTCAATTGCTTGAATGGAATGAAGTTGGGAAATGATTCCAGAATGACCTTTTTTGAGTAACTTTTCCATCCGGTGGGAATTGATGATCTCTAAAGAGCCTATTGTAATGGCTTGGAATTTATACTATTGGCATTCCTATTGGAATTACATGGTTAATTCCTTAAAATCCATGGTGATGGGTCGAGAGTGCATATCCATTCCGCACCAAGCACAATGTCACAACCACCCACGTCAATAGAAAACATGTGGGATTTCAAGTTATATTGACCATATTGTAGGTGCACATTTTCACAACACCCCCCACATTTCATGGAACCGCCATTGTAAATCATGATTTGAAAATTGTTGACAACACGGATATAGCAATTTATTTCTTGGGTAATGCGACGATGAATGAAATTATGAGTGTTTCCACTGTCAACTAAGATGATGAATTTCCTACACTTAATGTAACCAATCAATTTGAGGGTTTGGGGAGAAACAAATTTAGTGAGATCATGTAGTGAGAGCAATGGGCCAACTTTGGGAGGATTAAAAGGAAGCATAAGATCATCTGTTGGGGGTAGCACTGCCTCATCTGAAACCTCAAAATCTTCATTAGAAACATCCTCTGAAATGGCCATAAATGTTTTTTGTTCTTTACACTTGTGCCCTAGAAATTATTTCTCATCACAATTATAGCAAAGATCCTTTAGTTGGCATTCATCCATTTCCACCCATGTTAATTTTTGGACCTTGAGAGGAGTGGCCAGAGGGGAAATATTGGGAGGGCGAGGGTGGGTAATAAAATATGGTTTTTTGTTATGGGAAAAAATGACCTATTGTGCCTCCTTGACGCGTTTAGTTTCTTCCAACCAAGTCTGGGGTCAAGCCATGAGGACCTAGTCTCAGATTTCATCCTTGAGGCCATTGATAAATCCTTCCTGAAAGAAGGCATCAATCATACCCTCTGTTTGGAAATCCAAGTGCTCAAAGGCAGCGATGAAATATTCCATTGTTCCTAACTTTTTCAACTTGGTCAAATGACCAAAATGGTGGGTGTCTATGTCAAAGCATTCATATATCTCAACAAAAAACTATGTCTAATAAACATACCCTTGGTGTGCATTTCTACACCATTTCCACCATTGCCATCATTCCATATCTAATTCGATAACAAAATAATGAAGCTTGGTCAATTCATCAGTAATTCCATGCAGGGTAAAATAGTGTTCCAATTGAGTGACCCAAGCGGTTGGATCCAGGCCATCAAGTTTGTTCACCTCAACCCTAGGAAAACGAGGGTCATGATGGAATGAAAGTGGACAGGATTGGAAGAGTCAACACCTTTTACTTAGGGATTTGAGGTAGAGGAGGAAGGACCCTAGAACATGAATTGTTGGAAAGAAGATTTGAGTTATGTTATTTGGTTAGAGAGCTAGTCTTGCATGTGGTCCATTTTGGCATGGATAACAATATTGTCATTATTTAGTTTCTGATTGGTTTCATCTTGGAGAGTGGGGGTCATTAGGATATGAGGGGTGGGTCCCCAGAAAAAAAGGCATATAAGTGATATATATCACTATGACTAGGGAAACGAGAGGAAACTAATGGGATAAGTGGGAATTAAGGGTGTCAGGAAGGGTATGGGTCCATGGGAAAAATGATTAAAATGATAGGTATCAATCAAGATGAAAAGGGGAATCCAATGGGATAGGTCTCAAATAAGTGTGTGGGCATTACCCAATTTTTTTTTTACTTCTACAGAGTTATACGCTGACCTGAATAATACCGCAGTGTCGAAATGCCCAAATTATTAATAGAAAAAATATGTAGGAATTTTTCAACAAAAATAAAGGAGGCAACGTTACACGGAAAAAAAATTCTTTTTGTTCCTTATCTGGTATGTTTCCCCCATATTAGGGTTTGTAGGGTGCTTATGGAAAATGGTTTTCCCTATGCTAGCTCTCTAATATTCGGGTGGGTTCAAACAATAATACTCGACCCAATAGGTCAGGGCACCAACTAAAGAGGATCGACTATACCCTTAGCCTTACTACACGATTACCCAAGTTCTAGAGGGTATCTTCTTGAGTGTTGTTCCTGTTAGCACCAGAAGTCACCTCTGGATTGCGGCAGAGGTAAGCCTAGTACTCATCAGTTTGTATGTCACAATGAATAAATTTAAGGGTGGTCTAATGGTCACTGTCTCAGGATTATATCGTTCTAACTCAGAAAACTGGGTTGGCACACATAGGCAAGTGAGGTCTTGATCTAACTCCAGTAAGGAAGTTGAGTTTAAAATGAGAAGAGGGAAGACTTGGTGAGAAAATGTAAGAGTCTGCTATGGACATCCAGTCTTCCAGTAGCGTAAGGAAGAAAATCTTCAAGAACAAGATCCTCTTGGACCCAAAATTTCAGACACTAAGATATGCCTAAACGACACAGTTATAACAACATGATGATCAAACCTACATCACAATGCTACTGTAACAACTCGAATGGATCCTCCAATTCCGAGCTACTTAGTGTAAGACAAAAAAGATAACACAGGAAATTGATTAAAATAGGTGAAGATATTGCAGTGATCAAACCTGCATCACAACAACACCACCACCCTCGATTGGATCTTCAAATTCCGAGTTTATTAACACATAGTTTACAAAGAGATGAAAAGAGGATGACTTTCATTAAACAAGAAATCTCAAATACATAGCATAACCAGAGAAATGGAGGCCTTGTTAAAAATTTACAAGCGGGAGCGTAGATCTACCATCGACTGCCACAAAGTATCAAAATGACTCCTATATAATCAGAGCCACTCGCCACTGACAACAGAGGAGTGGTTGAGTCATTAAATTCAAATATTTATGTGTGCAAGATATCTTTGTAGATTATGCACGCAGTCTTTTGTCAGACGTTGGCTCAGGTTGGCATGGCTCTTGCAGGGAAACCTGTCTGTAGGGGTACCATGAGATGACTGCTCATGACCCTCCATGTCTTCCATTTATGGATTGAGCCAAGATTTCAACCACATGCTCGATTTACATTAACTTCCTTTCCTTAGAGAGTGGCCGAGACGAAATGCCCAGGGGACGACCACGTGCCTGCTCTCCAAGGCTCGGAGGATAGCTTCCCTTTCTTCTGGCTCCACCTTCAATGTAACCCAGGGCCATGACCCCGTGCCTATCTTCAAAGGAATTTTGGCATTTTGCATTTAGGGGGTTTTCATATGGATCACCTTCGGACCCTGGATACACGAAACCATGACATCTCTAACCGCGGGCCTAACTCTTAGGCACGTCGATATTTCATGTATCGTGAGTTCTTGTTGTGCTTCATGCTCAAACCTCTAAGTCACAAAATTGTGATCTCTTGGATCAGGTGCCATGCGTCCACTTTGATCAGATGGTCCAGATGGATATCGACATTTCGGGACTTCGACATTTAGGCACTCGGGGTTTCACGTCTTGCGACACTTCGGCACTTTGACATTTCAGCACTCGGGGTTTCACGTCTTGCTCCATGCTGAAACCCCCGATTCGTGAAATCATGACTTCCCTGATCTGGCACCATGTGTCCTCTTGAAATGGATGACCGATGTCATTTCAGGATTTCACGTTTTATGAGTTCTGATGACTCTGCTTTCTCATTTCACCACTCACAAAATCGTGAAAGGATAACCCAATGGTCTAGATCTCTCCTGTGATCAACGACTGTGATCTTTTCACAATTTCTCATTTCGCGAGATCTGACGATTTTCTCCTTGATCACTCCAATTCGTGAAATCACAAAATTCTTAATTGTGTGCCACGCGTCCTACTGAGAAGGACGGCTCAGATCATTTTGCGATTTTTCATTTTGTGAGATTTAGAAAACTCTGTTCCTTGATCGTTCCACCTCGCGAAATCACGAAATTTCCAGTCGCATGCCATGTTTCCATTTGGTTGGATGACCCAGATCTACTTCATGCCTTTCTCAATTAAAAATTCCCGAAGTTGCACTCTCCATGGTCCCGATATGTGCGCGCCTTAGCAGAATGTGTCCCGACCTTGGTTGAAACACATTTGTGGGGTTTGTTAAGCCCCTTTTCTTTGCATTTGGTCATCCAAGGGCCAAAACTGAAGGGAAAACATTCCGCTGCAAGAATATGTGATAACATTAGGCTCCTTGGGGGATAGAGTCATCCCTACAAGGCTCTAAGATCTCCTTTTGCAGTTCCAGTTTCCTTATGTTGGGCTATGGAGTCAAGATCAAAACATCCTGCTGAGGAAATAAAGTTGATATGTAAAAATAAAAATAAACGCACTTTCTCTACAGAGCTTATTTATGTACAGTCCTAAACTAATTGATTTTTACATGGTGCTAGGTGAAAGAAAACTTCCACCATAGCCATTCAAGTAACTTCCTAACTGGAAGTTCCTTTACTCTATCGACAATCAGTAGAATATGATGTAACCATGACAGCAGAACGGTTACACCCTTCGACTCCTCTTTAAAGTCTGAAGTTGAGATGAAAAAGGGTGGCTCCAAGACATGAAGGAAATTCCACTCCATGTACTCGCTGACAGGCTCATAGAATGAGTGGCAGGTCCTGAAAAATTGCTAACAGGAAGCCTCCTCTACTAGACCGTTGCTCACATATGGTTGAATGTCTCTAGTAGGCACATGTGGGTGAACAGTCGATACTGGCTGACTGATCTTAGGCGATGGCTTCTCGCTAACTGGCTTTGAACATGAGATAAATAACACCTCTTGATGCTCCTACGGTTCATCTCCTTGGCTCTCCCAAGGGTCGGATTCATAATCATCATAAACCAGACCCGCGAGAAAGATTTTCTCTTCATCATGCTTCTCAGGGTCTTCTGCAGGACTGGGATGGCTTGTTTTCTCCTGATGACTTTCTTTAACATATAGAGGATAGGGCTCTGTATTGTGTTCTTGGAAATCCTTCATATCCAACTCAGAATCTGATTCACAACTGTCATATACAGGCTGGTTTCTCCTCAGGTGGGAAAATTACGAGGTGGGGCTTTGCTACTCCTCATCAGAATAATCATCAAAGCTTGGTACAACATGCACGTCAGGAGTAGAATGTGAGGCCTCTACAATCGGGAAATATTCAACACTATCATCATCAGTAGGGTTGTCAATAACATCCACCTCAAGGACTGGAAAATCCTCAATGCTTTCTTCAGACTCCACCCTTTCTATGTCGACAACGAGTGATTTTACCATCTCCTCCAGCTTATCCAGAGAATCTTCTTCCTCCTCATGGTCCTCATCCTCACAACCTTCATTATATGTAGCCATATCTTGATCATGGCCATCATATCCCTCACAAAATCCATGACAAATCAACTCAGAGGGATACAAATTCTGGCAATGAGCGTTGAAAGTTGCGTGAAATTGTTCCAGGGAAGAGATACTAGTAGGGGGTAAAGAATGATACCACTCACGAGAATCCCTTGCTAACGATAACATGAACATCTTCATTAATACATCCTCATGATGCATCTCCCACTGATGCATGAGTTCATGAAACTCACTGAGATGTTGATCAAGGTTGTCCTATTCATGCTCTCTGAATATGGGCAAATAATCACCCCATTCATTTGGAGCTGGAACAACATTGGGAAAACTAGGAACAACAAAGAAATTTAAGGGAGCAAACCTTCGAGCCAGGATTCTTTCCATTTCAAACCAGTAGAGTCACCAATCGATCCTTCAACCATGGAGTTGCTAGGTGAATGATATGCAGAATGAGTGTGTCTTGTCTTTGTTCACCATAAAAGACCAGATCTAATCATTGTGTTCTCCCAGGAGGATACCAGGTGTAGCCAGAAGTAGTCACACTGAAACAGCGGATCCGAGACAGTGGAGTCACCTCAGTGGAGTTGCTAGGTGCATAGTTGAAATCTTTGATGTAATGAGTTCTGATGCACCTTCAGAATTAGTAAGTTTTGTTGTTCAATCCCAGGGAAAATATTCAATTTTGTCCCCGGCAACAGCGCCAGAAATGCTAGCACTAGAAGTCACCTTTGGATTGTGGTAGAGATAAGCCTAGTACCCATCAATTTGTATGTCATAATGAATAAAATTAAGGGTGGTCTAAAGGACACTGTCTCAGGATTATATCATTCTAACTTAGAAAATTGGGTTGGCATGCATAGGCAAGTGAGGTCTTGGTCTAACTCCAGTCAAGAAGTTGAGTTTAAAATGAGCAGAGGGAAGACTTGGTGATAAAATGTAAGAGTTTGCTATGGACATACGGTCTTCCAGCAACCTAAGGAAGAAAATATTCAAGAACAAGATCCTCTTGGACTCGAAGTTTCAGAACTAAGATATGCCTAAACAACATAGTTATAACAACACGATGATCAAACCTACATCACAATGCTACTGTAACAACTCGACTGGATCCTCCAATTCTGAGCTACTTAGTGTAAGAGGGAAAATATAACACAAGAAACTAATTAAAACAGCTGAAGATATTGTAGTGATCAAACCTGCATCGCAACAACACCACCACCCTCGACTGGATCTTCCAATTCCGAGTGTCTTAACACATATTTTACAAAAAGATGAAAATAGGTTGACTTTCATTAAACAAGAAATCTCAAATACATAGCATAACCAGAGAACCAGAGGCCTCGTTAAAACTTTACAAGTGGGAGCGTAGCTCTACCATCGACCACCAGAAAGTATCAAAATGACTCCTATATACTCAGAGCCACTCATCACTGACAACAGAGGAGTGGCTAAGTCATTACATTCAAATCTTTAGGTGTGCATGATCTCTTTTTAGACTATGCACACAGTCTTTTGTCAGACATTGGCTCAGGTCGACATGGATCTTGCAGGGAAACCTGTCTACAGGGGTACCACGAGCTAACTGATCTAGACCCTCCATGCCTTCCATTTATGGATTGAGCTGATATTTCAACCACCAGCTCGATTTCCATTAACTACCTTTCCCCATAGAGTGGTTGAGACAAAATTCTCAGGGGAAGACCATGTGCCTGCTCTCCAAGGCTCAGAGGCTAACTTCCCTTTCTTCTGGCTCCACCCTTAATGTAACCCAGGGCCATGACCCTGCGCCTATCTTCAAAGGAATTTCAACATTTCGTGTTTTGGGGGTTTTCATATGGCTCACCTTCAGACCCTCGATCCACGAAATAATTACATATCTACGGGCCCAACTCTCAGGCGCATTGGGATTTCTCATCTCATGAGTTCTTGTTGTGCTCCATTCTAAAACCTCTGAGTCGTGAAATCACAATCTCTTGGATCAGGTGCCACGCATCCAATTTGATTGGATGGTCCAGATGGATATCGGCATTTTGGGACTTCGACATTTCAACACTCGGGGTTTCGCGTCTTGCGAGACTTCGACACTTCAGAATTTTGGCTCTTGAGGTTTCACGTCTTGCTCCATGCTGAAACCCCCGATTCACAAAATTGCGACTTCCCTGATTTTGCGCCACGTGTCCTCTTGGAATGGACGACTGAGGTCATTTTGGGATTTCACGTTTTGCGAGTTCTGATGACTCTACTTTCTCATTTTCTGACTCACGAAATCCCGAAAGGCTGACCCAACGGTACAGATCTCTCCTGTGATCAATGTCTGTGATCTTTTCTTTATTTTGCATTTCGCGAGATTTGATGATTTTCTCCTTGACCGCTCCAATTCGCAAAATCACGAAATGCTTAATCGTGTGTCGCGCGTCCTGCTTAGAAGGATGGCTTATATCATTTCACGATTTTGCATTTCATGATATTTAGAAAACTCTGTTCCTTGATCGTTCCACCTCGCGAAATCACAAAATTTCTAGTCGCGTGCCACATGTCCATTTGGCTGGACGACCTAGATCTCCTTCGCGCCTTTCTCAATTAAAAATTCCCGAAGTTGCACTCTCCATGGTCCCGATATGTGCGCGCCTTAGCATAACGTGCTCCAACCTTGGTGGAAAAACATTTGTGGGGTTTGTTAGCCCCTTTTCTTCGCATTTTGTCATCCAAGGGATGAAATTGAATGGAAAACACTCCCCTGCAAGAATATGTGCTAACAGTTCCTGGTGGAACTATAGCTGTCAGGCAACCAATTGATAGATCTAGGGCTAGTTTCATAAGACCTAGGGGACTCCCGATATACCTTCCAGTACGTGGGAGTGATGGTCATGTACATATTTTATCTGATGTGGTACTACTCGATGGGTACCAACAAGGGTTATAGAGGTTTCCAACAAGGGAGAAACATTGATTTCTAGTAAACCCCGTGAAACCGTCTGTATTTCCTACATGTAGTCTCTCCCACAACAATTTTACCCACTAAACAACATATCTTTGTGCTTTAAAGATGTTGAAAGTACATGTCTCTACCTTGGAAAAACGTTTACCCAAAATTCCTACTATGGAAAGTGCTCTCTTACCACTTGTAAGGTACCAGATGTAATATAATATGTAGAAACATGAATATTCAATATATATCAATGGAACAACAAAATATTGAGAAGAGAAATACCAGGAATAATACCTTTATTCAAAGAAAGCAATGTTCACTTACCTCTTCAAGGGGAAACCTCCAGCTGAACAAAGGTCTATTACAATAATTCTCAAGAAAAATCTTTCTCATGCCTCCTACTCTTATTTATACTACTTATATCTTCTAAAGAACATTCTAGAGGAAGATCTTTCTAAAAGAGGAAGCTTATATCAGGTCTTCTTACATTGACTTGTTCATATATATTAAATTGTATTTATTAACTAATGTCATCCTTTATTACATGGAAAATACATTCTTCTATCTATGTGAGGGGTTAGGGAGGTTAGATCCCTAACACCTATGCACACACCTTGAGAAGACCAGGTGCAGAGTTCATGGAGTGAACTAAGCACTTGGGAAAGGCAAATGATTTTAAGACATCACAAATCAGATCACAGGATTGATCACAAAGTTCATTACAGAGTTGATTGCAGAGTTTTGGAGAAGTATTGAGGTGAATTATTGGGTGCCTTGGACGAACCTCTTGTAATTAGAGTGAATATATTTGGAGGTCCATCCATGGATGGCTCACATGAAACTAGCAGTGACATCGAGAAGGATCCCAAGAAAGATAGAATGAAGGATCAACTTGTTATCTTGGAGGGGATTGTTTAGCATATGATGGATGCAATGTATCAACATGGTGGGATGGTTGAACAGATGGAGACTGAGATCGAAAATATGAAGCATGGGTTTAATGAAGTTGTGTAGGAGTTCCAGGATACCACAAAGTTTTGTTGGGACATGAGTTCATGTGGAAGAAAAAGAAAACACCTATTGTTCACATGGACAATTTGGCCATTTTCTCAGGATAGACACCATGTTTTATTCCTACCATGAGGAGGAAGGAAGGGGGTATGTGGATTTCATCCTTGTGGGTTTTTTTTGTGGACATCCTTGTTGGGAAAAACTTGGATGATGTGGGATGATGGTTGAACAACCCAATACAAGAAACAAAAGGAGACTTATGTCAATGGAGAAGAGGCTTTCCAATGTTTAAGACATAGTTGGAAATATGGATAGGGCAGTGGATGGCTTGGCAGATTTTTGTTTGAAGTATGAAGGATCAAAACAAATATGGGAGGAAGTCACAGAGTTGAGGAAATAGGAGAAGTTCATTGAACATGATAAGAGACCATCTATGGACCAAGAGGATGTGAGGGAGACACAACATCCTTGGTGGAGGAGAACCAAGGAAGAGGTTGATTCCTCCTCTAGTGAACTCAAACAAAGTGAATGGTCGTATGACCCTAAGTTAGAAAAACTTGTTGAGGAGTGCGAAGGTAGAGTCGATTCAAGTGTATCACTACTTATGTATATAATGAGTAAGTACGATGAATATTTGTTGATTGCATTGAGATAGATTGGATACGAGGGAGATGGCCCAACCAACCATCCTCATTCACCTTCAAACTAGACAACAATACATTGGTTCACTGCCTCGATGGGGGATAATGAGGCCTTTGGGGTGCCTTGAGGAGGTTCCTTGGTGAGGTCTATTGGGAATGCATGATGGGTGAATTGTCATATTGGATAAGAAAAAGAGTTGTGCATGTGGAAAGTTTGTGAAGGGAAAAGGGTGTTTGAATGTGAAGATGTGAGTTCTTGAGGTGAAAGCATGAAAATTGGACTAGCTACCTAATCATATGAAGTCACAAGGGGATCCAATACACATAAGCATGAGAAGATAGACCGAGGCATGGATGTAGTAATAAGTGAGTGATACATGACACTTCACATAATCTTGAAACTTCCTAACGGGAGTCTTCCTTGGTGACAAACATGGGAGATAACACTTGTTTAATAGTGATGAGATCTAGAGATAGGGTAGAGGCACCATGGATATCGATGAATGTTGTCGAAGATAGAAATAAATTGGAGTGGGGGAGGATGTAAATCCCTCCACAACATCCATTGAGTGCACACACTCCTTAGGAAGACTTGGTGATGTGTTAGGCAAGAGAACACAAGAGGCATGTGATCGATTGGGTGAATGAAGTCATATAGGCATGGGTAGGAGCACCTTAGGAAGATGATGGTAATGTGTGGCACAAAGGGGGAACGCACCTCACTTTCCTTGCGATGGATGATGGAGACTTGGGCTGTGTTTGGGAAAGGACAGGGTGACTTGGGCGCACACCCAAGGAGTGGACCTACTTTCCCTTAGTAGTATGGGAACGTTGGAGAGGTTGGATGATCCCTTTGGCACACCTATGAAGAGTATTTTTTATCAGCTCGAGGAAAGAAAAATGGTAAGGGCACACCAATGAGGTTGGGGTGAATTGACATGAGGAGCGCACCCAAATTTGGGGCATGCTAGTCCGAAAGGACACAAAGGTTCAATGAGTGCATGGGTTCATGGGAACGTCGATTCATTTGGGTGAACCGGTCCATGAAGCGGCATGACACCCCAAAGGATGAAACATTGTGACCTTATATTTAGATGAATTTCTCCTTTCACATGACCTTATATTGGTTCATCCATGATTGGAGAAATTTTTCCAAAATCATAGAACGATGTAATTGATGTCCTTTTGAAAGAATAAAATCAAGTATCAATTTTTGTTAAGGGCTCTCAGACAAAGTCGATGGACCAAAAAGAAAAAATGGGGGTAGGGTGGTTGGAATGCGCTCACAAAAGAACATGCATGTTTTCTTAAAAGTGCATGCCTCAGGCCCTTCGAACTACCATGTAGATCCACCAAGTACTCTATTTGGTAGGATTTAAAGGAACACATACATATTCTATGAATATGCATGTATTAATAATCTGTGTGTGTTCCTAAGCATGTGTTTTCCTTTGCCTATGAATAAAAAAATGTTATAGTTTATTCATTGTTTCAGAACCGTGAGGCATTTTCTTGAGGATAAGAATGTGCATTCTAGAACAATGGAATAATGGATATGACTATGACAAGGATGATAGAGGTTTACATTGAAACTATTTATTTTTTCTAGAAGTGGTAGAGATATTTTATCTGTAATTCCTTCAAATTCAAGGAAGGTGTTGATGCCTGAAAAAATTATTGGTAGCCAATGTGGAGAAATTTCTCGATCAAGGCCCCGATTAGGCCTATACTTGTTTGGGATGGAAATCCTCACTGGAATGTGGGCCTAGTTGCCACTAAAGGAGATTTTGAAATCAACCAAAAGGTTGATCCAATTGTTATCAAGTATCTATTTCTAAGAAATGATAAAATGAAACTAACTTTAAATGCAATCTAACTATGTTTATAACTAAATCTAAACTATCTCGGGAGCATAAAATCATGATTAAATATTAGAGGAATAATAAATTGTTTAAAATTCAGGATTAGTTCTAAAAGAAACCAGTGATTAAAACAATCATTAGAAATTAGATTATTCAAATAAATAGTTATTTGAATATTTGATTTCTTTATGCTCATATTTAATTAATTATCAATATTGTTAAATACAATCAAGAATGGAATAAATATATCAATTTCTGAAATATTCTAACAATAGTGTAGAAATAGAGATAATAAACATTCATTCCATAGATAAATATGAAAGAAAGATAAAATGGAAAAAAATATTTAAATTTTAGTTGCTTGAATAGTAGTACCAAACAATTGAAATACCATAAATACACTTATTGCCACTGCATGTCTTCAAATTAAAAAATAATGGCTTTTACAATAGTGTACTTAACTAGTCTCTAGAATTTCCAACCTCCAACTCTATCTACATAATTACAATAAATAGTGTAACATCCCCACTATAATCCCCAGTTTAATTAATGCTTAATGTAGATATAATATGTGGCTAGAACCAAACGATGAATATGCAATTTGTATTTCTATGTTTTAATAATAAAATGTGATGCCAACTACTAAGGGGACATCGACAGATATGGGGGCCGAATTGATCCACAAGAGAGGGGAGGGTCTAAGAGAATGGTCATGAGGGGTCCAAGGGGGAATTACCCATGTCTAATTATTCACCCACATTCCTAAATTTTATTATGACTATGTATTGAAATCTAGTTTCTGATTGAGTGTTCCCAAAGCCAATCATTGAATGCATGTAAGAGGGTGGGTGTGAAAAGTCACATCCCATAGTTATTGGGAGCATAGGGGATGAGTACAATTAGCTGGGGGAAGTGTGTGAGTCAAACAAGAAAACCAAAGGAGAGAAAATTTGTATGGGTAGCTACAACAATTTTACATATTCAGTCTTTTTGCATGAGCAAAAGGTAGAGAGCAAGAAAGAGATCTTGGAGTTGGTGCAACCATGGAGGGTGAATTCTAGAGCATGTTGGACTGTATATGGAGCATATTTGGAGATGGAAACTAAAGATCCATGTTGGCATGCCTAAAGAGTGAAATATTATGCGAGTTTCATTGTAATAACAAGTATTTCTTATGGTTTACTGGTAATTTTCCTAGCAGTGCATTCCCTGGAGTTTCGAAGATGAGAGATTCATGGTTACATGTGCCAAAAAGACCCTAATAAATGAATGGGATGCCTGAGGGGATGATATTAATGAAGGGATACAATCCTTGGGTTGGGAGGTGTAAATGCATTGAACCTACAAAAAATATATCTAGCTAGAAAATACCACACACATTTGCAGAGATAAATTAAGAAAGAAGAAGAAAGAGAGAAAGAATGGAAGAATTCTCATTAACCATAATGAATAATGAATAATTTACACATGATATACTCTTTATAACTCAACCAATGCGCACTGGAGGAGAATAAAATGCACCATAGTGGTGGTATAGAGTGATCTGGACACACACTAACAGTTACGGGAGTAAACTGCCACCTAGTCTAGTCTCTTAGGCAGTTACGGGAGTGAAATGCCACCTAGCTCAGTTAACTAGTTTACCAGTCTTCAGTTAACTAACTGAAACAAAGTGAAGTGAGGAGGATATCATGGAATCATGGGTAATGTGCTAGTCTGGTGATGATACCAAGGATAATGTGCATTATTTGGTGATGATCCCAATGTTGCATGGTGATAAAACCAATGCAACATCTAGACTCCACTCAACTAGTCAAACTGAAGTGAAAACTGAAGAGAATATTCTCCCTAGAGGAATATTGTTCCTAAAATATACAAGACTGGATAATGACTAATAATGACTAATAAACAAGGAAAACCTTAGTAAAAATAAATCTTAGGTGTGTGTGAAGTAG
This sequence comes from Picea engelmannii, assembly GCA_009831015.1. Lineage (NCBI taxonomy): Eukaryota > Viridiplantae > Streptophyta > Pinopsida > Pinales > Pinaceae > Picea > Picea engelmannii. The sequence goes on from ML776740.1 coordinate 4,333,073, forward strand.
CTCCAACACCCCCCCTGAACATCACTATGGTGAAAATAAAGAATGGGTCTCGGAAACGAGGCCATGTTAGGTACCCAAATACAAAAGATACATTGAAATAAAGTGAGGAAAGAGGGGAAACCTCATGGGAAAAAATCCCCCCTCAAGCTACAATGTATGTAAAAGGAAGAACTACAGTTGCTAGAAAACTATGTCCTTCACTCCAAGACGACTTCACAGAGAATGGAACTTATGCTCAGTGAAGGTCTTGGTGAAGGTGTATGTTGTCTATTCTGCTGAAGGACAAAAATGTAGGTCGATGATCCCTTCGTGTACTAAGTCTCGGATGTAGTACATGTGGATCTCAATGTGCTTCGTTCACTGCCTATGAAATGGATCTCTGCAGAAATTTAGAGTTCTCTGGTTGTTACACCAAATGACGATCGACCGATGAAACTGAATGCCCAACTCAGTGAGAAAATGTTGTAGCCACATAGCCTAAATGGTTATGTTAACTACCCCTCTATACTTTTCCTCTATTGAAGATAGAGAAATGGTAGCTTGATTCTTGCTCAACCAACAGATAGGCCTGAAACCAAGACTCAGTGAGTAACCAGATGTGGACTTGATATCAGTGTTATCGCTAGCTCAGTTAGAATCAGTGAACCCGATGAGATATAATGTAGATTCTGCTGCATAATGAATCCTAAAGGTGATGGTTCCCTGTATGTATCGAAGGATACACTTTTCAGCCTTCCAATGTAGCTCATTCGACTCCTACATGAATCTAGAAATTGCACCAACTACATAGGAGAGGCATGGTATGGACTGTGTAAGATACAAGAAGATCCCCACTAGCTATCTGTACAATGTGATGTCAACCAGTGGAGTGTCCCTGCCATCCTCAAGTTTGACTCCTGATAGGAAAGGAGTTGGAGCAGACTTGCAGTCTATCATGTAAAATCTCTCAAGGAGATATCGTGCATACTTGCCTTGAGACAGTTTGATGCCTCATGCATCTTTGTTGATCTCGAGTCTAAGGAATAAGTGTAGCAGACCATGTCCGTCATCAAAAACCTATCATGTATAATCCTCTTGACTGCATCAATCGTTGAATTCGAGCAACCAGTGATCAACAAATCATCAACATACAAAACTAAGAGTAGAAGTGAATCAACCATCCTAAGCATGTAGACATTCGGGTCTGATTTACAATGTACAAATTTCCATGACAGCAAGTAGGAGTCCATCTTAGCATACCATTCCCTCAGATCCTGCTTGAGGCCATAAAGATATTTCTTCAGTCGAAATACCAAAGAGGAATTGTGCATAAATCCCTGGGGCTACTCCATATATATCTACTTAGAGATATCACTATGAAGAAATGCATTCTTCATGTCCATATGATTGAACTCCCATCCCTTTGTCATCGCAATGGAAAGTGCCAATCGTATGGAATCCATCTTCGTTACTGGAACGAAGGTCTCATCATAGTCAATGCCATGCACCTGCTAAAAGCCTTTGGAAACAAGCTTGGATTTGTATCTTCTAATATGTCCATCCACTGCACTCTTGGTCCTATAGACCCATATTCATCTCACAAGTTTCTTTCCAGAAGGAAGGGGAACCAAATCCCAAGTCTGGTTCTCGAGGAGGGAGTTGTACTCATCCTGCATGGTGTATTCTCGAAAGGGATTTCCAACAACTTGACCATATGACTGTGGATCTAAAGACAGAACCAAGAAAAGATGTATGGATGGAAATGGTTCAGTGGAAATGAGTGCAATAGGAGGCTCCTCAAAATCAAATTGATTCCTCCTAGTATCGGTTGGATCACCAACAAGATCCCCTGCATCCTAAAGACTAGTCTGTGCCTACTTGGGCCTCTGCTCTAGCTCCGCATTTGCATCTCGATGCTCTGAATCTATATCTGCCTGTACTGACTCTGTATCTAGATCATCTGAGTCCTCTGAATCATAACTCTCATCTGAAGAAGAGTCGACATGTGAATTCTCATCATCTTGGACAGGTGGAAGAATGAAAGTGTCTGCATGCGACTGTTAAAGTACATGCAATACACTTTCCTCGAATTGGAGACTTCGCTCAATGATGAGTTGGTATGAGGAAAGATCAATAAGTTTGTATCCCTTCACACCATCAGGGTATCCAACAAACATACACTCTATTATCTCTGGATCAAGTGTCTTCCTCTTTTCAGAGGGAATTCGGGCCCATGCACGTGAACCAAAAATATGAAAGTGGGTCACTTCCAGTTTGAGGCCGATCCAAGCCTCGTAGGGGGTATTATCCTTGACAGATCTATGGGGAGACATGTTTTGGATGTAGGTTTCACAATTAAGTTCTTCGACCCATAATCTCTATGGTAGTTACTTTGCATGTAGCATGCAAGATGGCATCTCTTTTAGAGATCTGTTTTTCCGCTTAGCAACTTCGTTTTGTTGCAGAGTATAGGGAATTGTGTGCTGCAATTGAATCCCTGCCTCATGAAAAATATTATGGATCTCATGATTGACATACTCTCCCCCATTATCAGTTTTGAGGAATTTGATTTTCTTTTTGGACTGAGTCTCAACCAGGGCTTTGAAATCTTTGAGGTGTTGAAACACCTCATATTTTTTCCTGAGAAAGTAAATCCATGTGAAATGTGAGAAATAATCAACAAAAATGAGAACAAATCTCTCTTTTCTGATTGATTGATGCAAAAAAGGACCCATGAGGTCACTATGGATCATATCTAAAGGAGCATAATCTCTCCGAGTCTTTCCTTTGTCGAATTTGTCTTGAGGGTGTTTTCCAAGAACACATCCCTCACAAATTCCTTTGGAGAAATGGATGTCTAGTAGACAATAAAAGAATCTTTTCTTGCTAAATTGTTGCATATATCTAAAATTCAAATTCTCGAACCTTTCACGCCATATCCTACTACTTTCATCAACATGGGTAAGAAGTAAAGTAAAATCTGGTTCAATAAATTCAGAAAATGTATACAATCTAGATTGATGATTTACATCACCAGTAGTAACCCTAGAATTGGTTTTCACGTCACAAATTTCCACTGCATTTGGTGTGAATATGACTTTTTTTCCGGTGCCAGAATTCGTCATCTGATACACAGAGAGAATATTGACGAAAAGTTTGGGAATGTGCAACACATTCTCGAAGCTTTCGTTGGTGAGTTCAATCCTTCCTTTTCCAGTGACCTCGACTGGAGAGTTGTCCCCCATGAGATTAGGAGGACCTTTGCATGCATCCAATGAAGAATAGACTTATTTTGTTGAATCCATTTGATGTGATGCTCCTGAATCTATGATGTAAGCATCGGGAGAGGATTTGATGGAAATCAAGGCATGGCTAGAATTGCCTTTCTTGGGATTCTGATCTTCTAGCTTGTTTTTCTTGGCACCCTCGGGGATGCAATCTCTAAGGTTGTTTTGATGAAATATTTGAGTCATTAGATCTGTTTGTTTCTTCATGCATGCATATTCTGGATGGAATCCTTTATGGAAGTACATACATTTCTCCCCTTTTCTTCCCTTTCCACCTTTGGATCCGGAGGCATCGGTGATGGGTTTTGAGTACCCTTCCTTCTTCGGATTTGCATGAGATTTCATTTTTTATTTATCTTTAGATTTATGATATTGATGAATTCCATCTTTCATAGAAAGTGCATGTGACTTTGGGCCTTTGATTTTTCCCATGTTGATAAGCTTGGTTTTCTCTTGTGTCAGGGATTCGATAAATTCCTCAAGAGAAGGCATATTCCAAGTGGCTCCAGAGGTGAATTTAACTAAATGGAATGTGGATATGAACACAGATAATTCAAGACCAAGTTTGGAGAGAATAGTGAGAACCATTTGTTTCTCCTCCTTATATTTATCAACCCCTCAAGCTTTGAGTTGCGACAGTAAATCCTTGAATTTTGTAAAGAAATCTTGGAGATTGTCGAATATTTTTGGATCCAATGTGAGAAATTACACCTCAAGAATGTGTCCCCTTATCTCATCCTGTTTTCTAAAGAGACCTTCCAAGGTGGTCCAGGCTTCATTGGGGGTTTTACAGGAAGATTTGTGAAAAAGGAGATCGAGAGAGATGAGACTGCAAATTGTTCTGAATGCTTCATTCATTCGATTTAGATACTTGGATTTTTCTATCGCTGATGTCAATTCTGTGTCTGTATTCAAGGTTAACATGTACAATCTTGTGGTTTGTATATGTATGATTATTTTATCCTTCCATGCAAAGTAATTGTAAGGTGTAAGAATGAATTCTTTTGGCAATTCCATTTTTCCACTGTCTTCAATCTTTGGTACCTCCAAAACTTTGGTGTAGATTTTTCTTAGCAGTCCATCGGCTTTGATACCAAGTAAATGTGTTGAACCTGCACATAATAAATCTAGGTATAAAATACCACACACATGTTCAGAGAGTAATTGAGAAAGAAGAAGCAATAGAGAAAGAATGGAAGAATTCTCATTAACCATAATGAATAATGAATATTTTACGCATGATATACTCTGTATAAATCAACCAATGCACACTGGAGGAGAAGAAAATGCACCATAGTGGTGATATAGAGTGATCTAGACACATGCCAACAGTTACAGGAGTAAACTTCCACCTAGTCTAGTCTCTCAGGCAGTTACTGGAGTGAACTGCCACCTAACTAAGTTAACTAGTCTACCAGTCTTCAGTTAAATGACTGAAACATAGTGAAGTGAGGAGGAGATCAGGGAATCATGGGTAATATTCCAGTATGGTGATGATACCAAGGCTAATGCACATTAGCTGGTGATGATCCCAATGTTTCATGGTGATAAAACCAATGCAACATCTAGACTCCACTCAACTAGTCAAACTGAAGTGAAAACTGAAGAGAATATTCTCCCTAGAGAAATATTCTTCCTAAAATATATGAGACTGGATAATGACTAATAATGAATAATAAAAAAAGGAAAAACCTTAGGAAAAATAAATGCTAGGTGTGTGTGAAGTAACTCCATAGGAAGGTCAAGAGGAAGAGAACCGATGGAAAATTGTGATAGTTGTAGGAGAATACCGACGGGTTGTGAGCTTTATGAGCTGTAAGTGGACTGTGAGAGACCACCCTCTTTTGTGGATTACTAGCCTTAGATCGGGGGTGAATGATTGTTGATATTTGAAACAATCAAGCAGTATATGGTTGGATGGAACGTTCGTCCCAAGCAGCTGGTTTCTCAACTACTTATGAAAGATATGTGTTTTATCTTGTTGTTGTGTTATTTTATGCGTGTAATTGTTGTGCGTTGATTCTATGTATCAAACTGATTTATATGCTGCTGAAATTGAGCTTAATAGTTGCATTTCATGTTGTTTAAGAATGTTGTAGATGCATCTAAATAACAATAACATTCAATAGTTAAATATGTATGTAAATCGTAGTTATAATCTACAAGAAATTGAATTAGCTGTTAAAATTTCATTTTTTATGAGTATTCAACACCGTAATGTCCCTCAGTTGGGATGGGGAAAGTTACATTATAGTATTGGAGCATCTGGTTCAAACACTAGGATTTTACGGGCTAATACATATGTGAATTGGGAAAATTAGTTGTTGCACATTTGACTGTGACGAATTTGGGGAAAAACAAAGAACAATCAGAGAAAAATCCCCAGATTCATGAGTAAAATTCATGTTTGAGTGACTCATATCTATTTAAGAAATTTAATGAAGTAAACCTGCAATTTGCTTAGAGGAATTCGATGTGGAAAGGTAGAAATTCACATTTTAATGGTCTCCTATAGCGCTGGGCATAAGTTTAGGAATCGACGACCGAGGTTCCTTTGATAAATTTAAAAATTCATAATGTTTCGACCGTTTTGAAGGTTGATCAAGTCAATGGCCAAGATTCAATTTTGGTGGTTGGGAAGTTGAAGTAGATTGACGGTCTATATTAGTTTCGGTCATTTGGGAGAGGTAGGTGATTGATGGTCAATATCATCTTGTCTTGAAGATCAATGACTTAGATTCACATGGAATTTGATAAAAAAAATTCTAAGTGTTGAAGTTGGCTAAGGAAAATCGTTGATGGTCAATGGGTCGATGGTTGGTTGTCGGTTAGATTCGACGAAGTGTTTTCATTTGCCAATGGAAATAAATGATGGCTAATGATTTGATTGATCTGGGTTGATATCGATGGCCACCCACCTATTCCAACTAGCGAAAAACACTTTGTTGGCGATTTACTATTTTTAGTAGTTTTTCGGGTCCTAAACTTCTGGGGCCATTTTGAGGTCCTAAACGACATTTTTTCATGATAGGGCACCTCAATGATTCCCAATGGATTTTATTGAGCCCCCAAAATGAATCTCTTTATCGATACCTTTCCAAAGAGCTATCGTTCTCCCAAAAAAAAAAATTCATGCCAAAGTTACTCCCTTGGGAAGTTGATACACCAAACTACCCAAAATAGGGTCCACAAAACTATTGGCTTTTCATCTTCCAGGGTTAGGGTTTTGGATTTTCTTTATGTTAAAAATGCCTTTGGAGCCTCATTGTAACAATCATCTTCTTGCTAATGAGCATAGCCGTCACATCTCTTATTAGAGATAAGCTTCCACCATTCTAGCGAGTCTTTCACTCTGTATTTCTACAGTTTTGTACATTTCGCTCATTAATAGAAATTATGTATTACTATATCTCTTTGTTTATGGTTATATCTCTAATATATCTCTATTATATTATTGGATATATGATATATCTCTCTACATTTCTTTATTATATGTACGCTCTCATTTCGTGCCAAAAATAATCCGGATCACTGATGGTCAGGCATCACCCGAATTAGCAAGGTGTCTGTTTTTGTCGATGGGACGATGGGATGATGGGATGATGGTCGAGCATCAGTCGATTCGATGAGATGTTCATGCCATCCAAGAGAAATAGTCGATGGTCGATGAAGGAAATATGGTGATGACATGTCATTTCACATCATCATCCACATGGCGTGCCACACCAACCAATTTGACACCTCAAGATGATGTATAATTCTGTGTCAACATCCACATGTCATGCCACATAAAAAAATTCCATGTCATCCCATAGGTGGCAGATGATCGATGGTCGGGTTGGTCGAACTAGAGAAGTGTTTCGTCAATTAGCGAGGATGAACAAAGACTGATGGGACAATGACCAAGCATCATTGGAATTGATGAGAAGTTCATTTACCAATGAAAATCACCGACGATTGATGGTCAAGTTGGCTGATTTAGCATTGTGTTGTGAATCAATTGTTAAGGGATTGAGCCAATGGTCGACGGTCAAGTCAGTAGGTTGGGAAAAGTGTTGTGCATTCCCAAAGGATAAATTCGATGGTTGATAGAGTCAGATCAATGAATCATATTTAAAAGGTTGTTATAGTAGTAAAACAATCAATTTTATATGAAATTTCCAATTTTTTTTCACATTTTTTAAGGTCAGTAACTTGCGGGGTGATTTTGAGGCCCTAAACGACGTTTTTAGCCAACCCAAACCCAAGATATCATTATGTAGAAAGGTACACTATGTTTCTACATATAAAATAAAATATCTCAAGGAGATCTTTCCATTGAGCTAAACCTTTTGCAAAACAAAGATTGTATGAGAAAGTTACAACCAAAATAGTAAGGGTAAAATTTTGGAACCAGTTTACTTCCAAAGGGCATAAATCCATGCTCAGAATTTCGTTTGGGGATTATGAGCAGTCTATGGAAATATTGTGAATCATAAAATACACCAATAGATCTAGATTTAGGATCTAAGTATATGAAATGTATTGGGAGAGAAATAAGACACCTGTAGCATACAAGGATAAATTGGGTAAACCAACCTAAATGTCTCTGGACCATAACTTTTAGCTCAGAGCTCAGATTTGAGAAAAAAAATAGTCACTGGAAATCTATTTAGGATTATAAGATATTTTTCAACCTGTAATTTTTAATTGGGCATTAAAAGTTTCCATAAATCAATAAAGATATTTCTGTAGCAGTAAAAGAGTGGAAATTGCAACTTATAAATGTTGTAACTTTTCACTCAAAATTCAGATTGAGGCATGAGAAAAACTATAAAGTTGTTTCAGAGAGGAATGCATATAAGGAATCATATTTTAATTTGATGCATTGTTTCCTTCATAATTTGGTTAAAGAGTAACCGGTATTCTAATTTATGTAATGTTTTATGTTATGCATGTTCTAACAATAATTATTACATCCACATTTTCTTGCATAATTATAGGTACATGAAATAATCTTTGGTTGTTATATGAGGATTGGAGTTATGGATGATGCTTAGGATATTACATCCATGAGGAAGAGATTAGAGGTTTGCATGATAACATGGGAAATGCCGAGACATAGTGAAATGGTAGAAGAGGTAGGAAAGATCCGATAACTATGAGAAGCTTGCATAGGGAAGTGAAAATCTATAAAGATGATAATGAAAGGATTATCAAGGCTCAAGAAGAGATACTTCAGAGCTTAAATATGTTGCATACAAAATTCAACAAAGACTCTGGAACAAAGAAAGCAGCTAGTGCTAGAAAAGTGTCAGCATCTAGATCCCAAAGAAAAAGGGACGATCATGGAAATGATAGTCAATCAAGAAGCATGTGCAGGCGCCATCATTCGCCAGGGAAATCCACTAGAATATTTCATGCAAGTTCATGGCCAGGGAGTATCCCAAGTGTATCTCCTGTTAAGAGGAAAAGAATAAGGCCTGCGGAAAACATATTGCAAGGCGAACTTAATAAAATCAAGCCACCAAATTTCAATGGTGAGCGCGGGAAAGGAAACAAGCTCGAGGCTCAGCTGTTGGAAATGAAAAAATATTTCCAGTTGCATGATTACCCCTCAAGGGTAGAAGCTATAATTGCAACATACCACTTGCAAAGAAGTGCGGCCATGTGGTGGGATCAACTTAAGAAAGCCAAGAACCTTAACGAGAAGTGGATCTCATGGAGGAATTTCAAAGGATATTTTGAAAAGAAATATTTATTAGAATATTATTGTGAAAGGAAGATGAAATAGTTCTTTGAACTCAAGTTGGGAAGCATGAAAATGGACAATAAAAAAGAGGTTCTTTGAATTGTTGAAGTATGCCAAATTTATCAAGGATGAGAAGGTAAAAATTCAAAGGTTTCTAAGTGTGTTACCCTCATTCTACATTGACAAGGTTCAATATGATAACCCCAAAAATTTGGAGGAAACCAGAAGGATAGGAAGGAATCTTTATGAGCAGAGCATAAGAAGGCCATTTTTCCAAAAATCTTGGAATGACAAGATGAAGGGTAAAAAGGATCAAAGGAAAAAGGTTTTAAGCCACCCTTTTTCAAGAAAAACACCCAAGCAAATAAACAAGCTCAATAAGACCAAAATGAGCACAAGACTGGAGATTCATTTGGGAAAAGGCCAAGGAAAAAACATGTACAATGTTGGGTATGTGAGGGAAATAACTTATATAGGGATTGCCTTCACAAAGAATAAATAATGAGGAGTGTCCACAACATTTAGGAGGATGAAAGGGTGGAAGACATGGGAAGAAACATGCCAAGGATTTATGCAGCCTTGGAAAACAAGAAATATTAATATCAATCCCCCATGATTGAAGTGGAAGGTAAGATCAATAATTATCCTATACCAATTAAAATTGATTCTGGAGCTAGACATAGTTACATAAATTCTAAAATTGTTGAAATTTTTCTCTTGCAAAGGAGTAAGCATAAGAAATATTGGTCAGTTTAGTTAGCCACATGAGCTAAGAGAAAGATCAATGCGCTTGTTAAAGATCACCCAATAGACATGAATGGACTCACTATGAAGGTAGATGTAAACATCATACCATTGGGTTCATATGATTGTCTAATTGGGATGGATTGGTTGGAAAAACACCATGTTGTCCTAGACTATTACAACAAGAAAATCACATGTCTTCATGAATATTGGAAACAAGGAAATATTCAAGGCATTTCAAGAGCTATAGATATTAGAGATATTTTAGCTATGCAGTTAAAAAAGGGTTTCAAGAAGGTATGTCATATTTTTGCAGCCCATATGGAAGAGGCAGTGAGAGATAAAGTGGCAAGCATTGAAGACCATCCGGTATTGAGGAATTTTGAAGATGATTTTAGGGAAATACTAGGATTTCCACCAAAGAGAGACATTTATTTGTCTATTGAATTGGTTCCAGGACCTGCCCCAGTGTCCAAAACACCTTACATAATAATCACGCCAGAATTGAAAGAGTTGCAGATGCAACTTGAAGAATTTTTAAAGAAGGGGTATATACGCCCAAGTGTTTCACCTCAGGGAGCCCCAGTTCTTTTTGTGAAGAATAAAGATGGAACCTTAAGGCCACATATTGATTTTAGGTAGGTGAAGAAGGTCACCATAAAGAAAAAGTATCCTTTGCCAATAATTGATGACTTATTTGATCAACTGAAATGTGCAAGAATCTCTTCGAAGATTGACTTGAGATAAGGATATCATCAAGTGAGGGTAAAGGAACAAGAAATAAACAAGACAAAATTTAGGACAAGATACATGCATTATGAATTCACTTTAGTGCCATTTGGACTATCAAATTCCCCGACCAATTTTATGTGTCTGATGAATGGAGTGTTCAAGAAGTACCTAGACAAGTTTGTAATTATGTTCCTAGATGATATGATCATCTACTATAAGTTAGAATAGGAACATGAGAAACTAATCCATATGGATGTTGGTTTCCTCCCACCTATTCCAACTGGCTCATTTTGGTAGTTTTTCAGTTCAACATTTTTTTCTTAGTTTTCGGGTCCCTGACTTCTGGGGTCGTTTTGAGGCCCTAAACATCGTTTTTATGGATCACCACAATCAAAATGTGTAGGGATCGCCATAGGCAACATGTGTATTCCTTGAATATACCTTTCCAATGGGCTATCGTGCACCTGAAACAGAGATCATATGCAAAAGTTACGAACCTGGGAAGTTGATGTACTAACTTACCCAAATGAGGCCCACCTGACTTTTGGCGCTTCATATCCTAGGGTTAGGTTTTTGGATGTCTAGGGTTTTTGACATTCCTGTTTATTGTAAAAATTCCTTGAGAGCCTCATTGTAATCATATTCTTGCAAATGAGTGCAACTCTCACATATCTTCTTGGAGATAAGATGCCACCATTCTAGCAAGCTTGTTTTCCACTGCATTTTATAGTTTCAACTTATTTGCTTATTGAATAGAAACTAGTTTTACTGTATATCTGTTATTATGTGTTAATCATCTTCTGATAATAATCTGTGTTCATTTTTTTTTTCTCATAAAATATGGATCAGTCTATTCTATCGAGACCTGGTGGTAGCTAGACTTTAGATCAATCTTACTGAAGTATTTGGCCCCCGTGAGTTGATCAAGGAGGTCGTCGATTTAGGGAATCAAGTACCTGTTTTTTACTGTGATTTTATTTAGGGTCTGATAATCAATGTAGAGTCACCAGGTTCCATATTTCTTCTGTACCAACATGATTGGGCTCCTTCAAGGTGATGATATGGGAGGGATGTGACACTTTTGGAGCAAGTTAGGGCCTCAAAATAATCCCAGAAGTCAGGGACCCAAAAACTAGGAAAAAATTGTCGAACTGGAAAAATGCCAAAATGAACTAGTTGGAATAAGTGGGAGGCCACCGACATCCATATGGTACATTTTGGAATCCCAAAAACCATTGTCTCAAATTGGTATAGTCGATTTCTCATCACATTCTGGTCGAGCCTCTGGTCACTGCTGGACACCAAGCTCAACAAATCCACGACCAGACAGATGGCCAAAAGGAGGTCCTAAATTGAATGATTGTGCATATCCTGCACATGTATAATTACAATTATCCTCGTACATGTGATAAGATTCTTCCCTATGTACAACATATCTACAACTGAGCCTTGCATAGATCAACTGACCACAACCCCTTTCAGGTGGGGTTTGGATTCCAATGATTGGGTCCCATAGATGTTGCACTACCCCTTGCGATCACCTCGACCGAATCATATCCTTCTCCAACTAAAGTTGACAAAGCCACCTAGTTCATTAAGTGGATCCATAACATCCGTCAACAGGTTCAGGATATCCTATAGAAGTCCAATGACAAGTACAAGCAATGCCATGATCAACACCGGGTGCCACATAAGTTTCAGATGGGCGAAAAAGTTTGTATGCATTTGCAGAAAGAACTCCTTACCGGACCCCATTTGAAGCTTCACCCACTCCGTTATGGGCCGTACACCATCACCAAGTCCGTGGGTGGTAATGATTTTGTGCTCAACATTCCTCATGTCCTTGGCCTGCAACTAGTGTTCAACGTGGATCTCCTTTGACCTTATTTCCCACCATTATTGGACACCTCAGAGATAGAAGAACAAATGACACCAACATATTTCAACCTCGACTGTATACATCATGCATCAGTGATCATATTGTGGAAAAACAAGTCAAGGGAACTCACCAGCAAAGGATCCATCTTTATTGAGTTGTCAAAGGAGGGCAACGCCTACACCAAGGTAAGTGGCTTACCGAGGACCAAATTCAGAAAAAAATTACTCATCTAATGGGGGCACTCAATGAAATGGAGAAAATTTATTCCTAAGGGGGGAGGATTGGTCCAAATGGATTTCGATGGCCTCCCACCTATTCCAACTGGCTCATTTTGGCAGTTTTCTAGTTCGACAATTTTTTCCTAGTTTTCGGGTCGCTGACTTTTTGGGCTGTTTTGAGGACCTAAACATTGCTTTTAGGGCTCACCACAGTCAAAATGTGTAGGGATATCCATAGGAAACATGTGTATTCCTCATATATACCTTTCCAACAGGCTATTGTACGCCTAAAACATAGATCGTATGCAAAAGTTACGACCACGGGAAGTTGATGTACTAACTTACCCAAACGGGGCCCACATGACTTTTGACACTTCATCTACTAGGGTTAGGTTATTGGATGTCTAGGGTTTTTGAAATTCTTGTTTATTGTAAAAATTCCTTGAGATACTCATTGTAATCATCTTCTTGCGAATGAGTGCATCTGTCACGTCTCTTCTTAGAGATAAGACGCTACCATTCTAACAAGCTTGTTTTCCGCTGCATTTTACAGTTTCAGCTTATTTCCTTATTGAATACAAACCGGTTTTACTATATATCTATTATTTTGTGTTAAGCATCTTTTGATAATAATTTGTATTCATTTCTTTCTTCTCATAAGATCCAGATCATCAACATTTGATAATGGTGTTTCAATTTCTAAGAGAGCATAAATTGTATTCTAAGCTAAGTAAGAGCATCTTTTATCAAAATAAGATTCATTACTCGGGGCATTTAATTTCTGTAGAAGGGATAGAAGTTGATCATAATAAGACATAGGCCATCAGAGGATGGCCAGTGCCAAAGAATGTGAAATAGGTCATATAATTTATGGGTCTTGCCAGTTATTATCGAAGATTCATAAAAGGTTTTTCGAAGATTGCAATCCCAATCACTTATTTTCAAAAGAAGGGAGTGAAATTTGAATGGACTTCCAAATGTGAAGAGAGATTTTAATAGCTGAAATACATATTGAAAAGTGCACCAATCTTATAGATTTCATATACAGATGAATATTTTGTTGTGTGCACTGATGCATGCAAGGAAGGGATTGGTGGAGTCCTCAGTGAAAAGGATCATGTGTTATGTTATGAGTCAAATAAATTAAAAGAACATGGGAGGAATTATGCTATCCATGATCTATAACTAGCAAAAATTGTACATGCGTTAAAAATGTGGAGACATTACATCATGAGGAGAAAATTTGAGCTAAAGAAATACCACTATGGTCTGAAGCATTTGTTTGGATACCCAACCTTAAATGCTAGACAAACTAGATGGCTGGAATTGTTGAGTGAATATGACTTTGAAATTAAGCATATAAAGGGAAAGGAAAATCAAGTGGTTGATGCACTCAAAATGAAAGCTCATGAAGTGAATATTTCATCTATCATCATGTACATGAAAAATTTGAAAGACAAAATCATTGTAGAAGCAAATTTACATCAACACTATCTAAAACCAAAAGAAACATTACAAGGAAATTTTCAACAAAAAATTATTTGTTATGAGTTGAAAGAAGGTGTAATTATCATGTACAAAGGAAAGTATATGTGTCAAATTCCAAAGAGTTGAAAACTACAATTTTGAAGGAAATGCATAATGTGCCATACGTTGGGCACCCAAGATATCATAAGACAATTGCAGCTGTGAGAAGCCAATACTTTTGGCGAGGAATTAAGAAAGAAGTGGCTAATTACATAGCCAGATGTCTAGAATTCCAGAAGGTAAAGACAAAGCATAGGTATCTAGCAGGGTTATTGTATCCTTTACCCATTCCAGAATGGAAGTGGGAAGTAGTTACAGTTGATTTCATCACTAATTTCCCAGAACAATGAAGAAACATGATTCCATCATGGTGGTGGTCGATAAGTTTACTAAGGAAACACATTTTATTCTAGTGAAGACAACACACACAGAAATAAATATTGCATAGATATATATGAAATAAATTTCTAGGCTACATGGGGTGAATAAGGCAATAGTTTCAGATAGAGATCCAAAGTTTACTTCAAATTTTTGAAAGGGTTTGTTCAAGGGCTTTGGGACAAATCTAAATCTCAGTACCACATATCACCTAGAGTCCAGTGGGAAAACCAAGATGACTAACATAATTATTGAGGACATGCTTAGAATGTATGTGATGGATCAACCATGAAAGTGGGATGATTATATTCACTTAGTGTATTTTTCTTACAATAATGGGTACTGGGCCTCCTTGAAAATGAGTCAATTTGAAGCATTGTATGGAAGAAAGTGTAACACACCAGTAAGTTGGGATAATCCAGCAGACAGAGCGGTTTTTGGGCAAGATTTTTTAAAGGAAATGGAAGAGAAAATGGAAAGGATAAAGCATAATTTAAAGGCTTCCTAGGATAGGCAAAAAAGTTATGCAGAAAAGAATAAAGTTCTTAGATATTTCAAAGTGGGAGAACATGTGTTTTTAAAAGGGAAAGCAAAGAGAAGTTTGCTAAGATTAGGGAGTTTCCCAAAGTTGGCGCCAATATATTGTGGACCTTTTGAAATCTTAGAAAATCTAGGGCCAATTGCATACATGATATCATTTCCTACATCCATGAGAGTGCATAATTTATTTCATGTGTCATTATTAAAGAAATGTGTTCTTGACCCTAACCACATAAATTATTGGAATGTGATCTAGGTGGAGCATGAAGGGGATTTCTGGGTGGAACCAATATGCATCCTGGCCTGGAAATTCAAAGTCCTCAAGAAAAACTCCATAGGGATGGTAAAGGTTCAATGGAATTGCTATGGTCCTAAAGATGCTACATGGGAGCACGAAGAAAACATGAGGGAAGAACACCCACAATGTTTTGTCAATTTTGAAGAAAATAGAATGCAAGACTCCATTTTGAGCAGCTATAGTTCTGGAACCACACCTCAGAGTCCTAGTCAACTACGCTAGAGACCCTGATAAAAGAATGGATTTCTCCTTGGGTTAATCCTGATAAATGAATGGCATATTTCTTGGATTAGACCTGATAAATGAATGATGCATTCCTTGGGTCAACAAGTTGAGAGGAATGATAGATTATGGTTGGAACTACTGCTGGATTTGTGAAAGCGCAAGATTTTATTTTTTAATCATTGTGATGTAAATTTGCATATATGTGTATAGACATAGTGTGCGTTTAGGATGAAGGAAACTTGTAGGGGAGGGGGAATGTAACATCCCCACTATAATCTTGAGTTTAATTAATGTTTAATGTAGATATAATATGTGGTTACGACCAAGAGATGTAATATGCGAATTGTATTTCTATGTTTTAATAATAAAATGTGATGTCAGCTGATAAGGAGACATGGACAAAGATGGGGGATAAATTAATCCACAAGAGAGGGGAGGGTCTAAGAGAATGGCCAGGAGGGGTCCAAGGGGGAATTTCCCATGTCTAATTATTCACCCACATTCCTAAATTTTATTATGACTGTGTATTAAAATCTAGTTTCTAATTGAATGTTCCCAAAGCCAATCATTGAATCCATGTAAGAGGGTGGGTGTGAAAATTCACATCCCATAGTTATTGGGAGCATGGGGGATGAGTACAACTAGGATAGGAAAGTGTTTGATTCAAGAAAGAAAACCAAAGGAGAGGAAATTTGTATGGGTAGTTACAACAATTTTACACATTCATTTTTTGTGCATGAGCAACAAGTAGAGAGCAAGAAAGCGAGCTTAGAGCTGGTGCAACCATGTATGGAGAATTCTAGAGCATGTTGGAGTGTATCTGGAGCGTATTTGGAACGTATTTGGAGTTGCAAACTGAATATTTAGGTTTTCATGCATGAAGAATGAACTCCTATGTGAGTTGCATTGTAACAAGTGTTTGTTGTGGTTTACTGGTAGTTTTTCTGTAGTGAGTTCCATGGAATTTCCCAGCTAATATATTCCTGGTTACATGTGCCAAAGAGACCCTAATAAATAAATGTGACACTTGAGGGATTGAGATCATTGAAGGGGTACATTCCTTGGGTTGGGAAGGTTGAGAGGAAGAGAGATGGTAGAAAATAATGATAGTTGTAGGAGAATACCAATAGGTTATGACTTTTATGAGTTGTGAGTGGACTGTGAGATACCATGCTATTTTTTGTATTACTAGCCTTAGCTTGGGGGTGAATGACTTTTTAGATTTGGAATATTCAATCTATGGTTGGTTGGAACATTCGTCCCAAGAAACTAGTTGCACAACTATTTATAAAAGATAAGTATTCTATCTTTCTGCTGTGTTATTTTATGTGTTTAATTGTTGTGCGTGGACTCTGTGTATAAATTTGATTTATATCATGTTGAAATTGAGTTTAAAAGTTGCATGTCATGTTGTTTAAGCATGTTGTAGATGCATCTAAATAATGGTAACATTCAAAAATTAAATATGTATGTAAATTGTAGTTGTAAGCTACAAGAAATTGAATTAGCTGTTAAAATTTCATTTTTTATGAGTATTCCACTCCGCAATGTCCCTCGGTTGGGATGGGGGACATTACAAATAGAAAATAAAAGATCCTGCAATCTAGAACTGATCCCACTTTTGCATCAATAAATAGGTCCACATGTCGACTTGACTTGATAATTGATATCAAGTAGAGATATTCTCCTCGATAACAACACCTTCCTTATTGACTTTTCCTCCTTTCTCTTTCACGTGAGTTTTCCATAGGGTGAATTTATTTAACATTGGTGAAATCAATGGTGGCTAAGGAATTTATTCATTCTACTTGCATTGATAGATATTTTTAGCAGTTTCTTCATGTCATGATTTAAATTTCAATAAGAAATTATGAATGGATTTGGAACACTCTATTGGTTGAGTGATGAATTGTTTGACACTATCCACGTTCAATAAAATTAGTTGGATGAGCCCATCTATTCCCGAGCTTATGTGTTGCTATAAATATTCAATACAATCCATCAAGGGTACAGATTGGCCAAGAAACTACACATGAGCCATCTCATAATCCTCGATTATATCTATAGTTAGATCCCATAAGTCTCAAAAACTCTTTCTTTCCTCCTTGATTAAATTATGTGTGAATAAGCAGTTGATATGATAGGAATCAAGTGATACTTGTATTTTTATTTTTTCCTTTTTAGAGAGTATGGAGTAACCACGAGGAAAACTAGTTTCCTTTGCTTCCCATGATTTCAAATCATCAAATTAACTTTGATCTTCCTTTTGTTTCTCAAACTGTATTTGAGATTCTGTAGTAAACTGAAGCACTTTTTCATGTTGTTCGTTGATATTGTACAAATTAGTATAGAATAATTCTTGGAGGGAGGCTTGGTTTTTTTTTAACTCTATTGCTTCCTTCCTTATGGTTTTTGCATTATTTATCTTGATCTTCATTTCATTTAATTGAGAAACCAAATTTTCTAGTTGGTTATCATGAATTTTTATCAATTTTTCCTTCTCCTTAAGAAAAACAACTACTTGTCTGTCATGTTCAAATTTGACCTCATCTATTTTATCTCTTAGTTGTACAATGGTATCCAAAGATATTTAATTTTTTTCTGCAACATGATCTAGATGGGTTTGATGCTCTTATGACAAAATGGTCTCATGTGAATTCTATTGTTCTTGTGGTTCTACAAATCTTTCCTTTTCTCTTTTTAACCGAGCAGAGAGTCTTCTCACTAACCATTTGTTTGCATTGGAAAATTCCCCTAAGAATCAATTGCTTCTTCTTCAAAATATTCATTATTTCAAGTGAAACATCCAAAAGATGCATAGTTATCCTTGTAATCTCTTCATGGTGAGATGTATTTCTCCTTTTAGTTCTTATTTTCACAATGGTATTTTTCTTATAATCAAAGGTGTAATTATCCAATGACAAAACAATGTCTTGGATTGGTTCAAGAATACCAAGGTCAAGAGAAATTGGAACCATTCTTCCTGGAACGAAAGTTACAAGAGTAGTATCAATGGAAGGAATAATAGGAACAACAACTGAGTGTACATTTTTAGTACCTGTGATGGTACTAAGCTCTACATTTTCCTTAGTGGTTGTTTTAGGAGTATGTGTTGTTGTTTGGTTCTGCTTCTATCCTCTTGTTTCAATACTTTGTTGATCCTATTTGTTCACCTATGCGTCATATGTAAAGACAATGTGGTCATGCTCTATTTTATATTTGGATTTCACATCCTCCTGTTCATCAACATCTATTTCTTCAATACCACGATTCTCATTCTTTTCTTTTAAGAAGGACTTTTTTCTCTTAACTTCCAATCAAGGAATTCTTGTATTTTGGAGCTATTTTTTATTTGATAAATTCATTGGATCACCTCCTGATTAATTTTATCTCTCTGGAAAAAAATGTCAAATGGGTCATCCTCATGGATGTATGCCTTGACATTTTTGACCATACTACAATGTTTTTTAACAATTTCTGTCAGACCATGTTTCTTGAAATTTCCATGAGCTAGTCATATGTTTTTCATTTTATCCAACTCTATATGCACATTCTTTGGATTTGAAAAAGTAAATATTCCTAAATAAATTGGGAAGGAAGGCCATTGTATTTTTTGACTTCTTGATAAAAAGATAGTAATGCCAATATTAATTGTTTGATAATCAATGTCGTTGAGTGCCAGTCTGTCTGAGAAATATCTAGGTAGAATATGGGGATCACATTCACACTCATATATTCTTATATATGATAATTCCCCATCAATAAACTAGTCACCTAGTTGATGAATAGTGTTCACGACCTCCTGATTAAATCTGGGAGCTGGTTGATTTTTTAAAATGAGATGCAAAAAAACCATGAAATAATTGTAGATATCATAGAACAAGTTTTTACAGTTGATTTCCCACACTTTAGAACAATATATGTGGATTTCTTCTTCAAAAGGAGGCCAATTACAGGATAATAGGGGAAAAGGTTTAATTGCATAGGAAACATCAGTTAAATAACCAAACATAAAAAATACTAGGCAATAACTTGGGGGTTCTTCTTGACATTTTTGGACTTCACATTTGATGTTGGAAGACAAGATCTGATCCCAATTAAATACTACTCTTTTGAGAACTTAATGTATAATGGGAACCCATCCAAAATGAAACTTAAAGGAATCTTTTTCTCCATAAAGGCGACAGAGCATAATTGATTTCAAAATGAGGGGATTTTTCAATCTAGTAATAGGGCATGTTTGGTCTCACTAGTCTGGTACCATTGGCCTACCATCCCACCAAGAACTGGGGAAATTTATAAAGATTTAAAACAAACAACATCCTCCAATCTAGTACCATCGTCCTATCGGCTCACCAAAGCACCGACCCACTAGAGAGGCTGATTTTTTATTACTTAGTTATTTCAAAATATTATTAGCAATATTTTATTGGACTACAAAGAATTAAAATCTATCAAAAGGAAAATAATCAAGAAATGAAAAATTGAAATAAATGGAAAAAATTAAAAGTGACCCATTATTATTTAGTTTTTTATATCCTTTGATTAATAATAATGGGGGGTATCTGAGGCCCAATAGATGGAAACACACCGGGTTAATCAATTATCTCTGTCTAGCATTACTTAAAAATATTATGTAGACTAAAATTTAAAATTAAGATCAATGACTGTAAATACATATCTCTTAATTATGGGTGCCACCATATGTTAAATAATTTTAAAATATTTTCTCAGTAAACACAAACATCAAGTAATTGTCAGATTACAATTTCAAGTATATTTCTGAGGTTAATTTCCTTATCTTTCATCCCATAAATGATTGGTATAAGGCGTGACCTAAGGATTTCACTGTGGGTGAGTAAACAATTTCCTACATGTGTTCCTCATCTCTCTTTAACCTAACATTTCTTCACTTCCTGCGAGCATCCATAGCCCCGATGAATGTGCCTTGGTATCATACAAGTATTGACCCACTGCTAGCGAGCATCCATAGCCCCGACGAGTTTATTTTTACTTCCCACACTAAAACGCTATTTCAAACTCCCTTTTATTAAGTTACACCCTTAATTATTTATATATGTATGTATTGCATATGCAATTACATGTTTAGGGAAGTGGGGTGATACAAGAGTTATTTATATTTTCTTGGTAGTCCACTCACTTCCAGAGATTAGCTTAAGGTCTTCCATTCTACCAAACATTTTAGGTATAAGCTTTTAAATGTAAGATGTCTGGGACCCATAAAAAGTAAAATGTAAGAAACCTAAAGTGTAAATGTGCCAGTGATATAAATATGAATTCTTGGTAACATATGAGTTTTGCTAATAATATAGAAATTTTACTTATAAGTCATAGAACTATATATATATACTTTAGTGTGATACTTTTAGTTGTAGACATACATATAATACAACAAAAATGGTATCAAATTTTTATTGAAGATAACAAACCCTTTAAATATTGTTTCAAACAAAAATGGTAAAATCAAACAAAGGAAGATAGAAATATCTTTACATATTTATAGTTTTGTGATTTTCCTTTTATGAAAAATATTTTTCAAGGATCTGACCATTCAAAAGAAATATTTATCTTTCTCCCTCTAATGATTGAAGAATATATATTGAAAAGGTCAACCTTTGCAGCAATTTGAAATGGACCAAGCCAAGTTTTTAAAAATTTTGTGTGTTTTCCTTTTTCCTCACGGGCTTTGTCCCATTTCATAAATAAATCATAGAATTTGAAATTTTTATGACTAATTGAATGCTTATCGAACCGTTTCTTTATTATTTTTTGTTGTTCATAGAAACTCTATTTTGATTTATTTCTTTCTTCTTTCAATTTTAATAATTCCTCAATACGTTCTTGCATCTTCGGACAAGGATATTCTCTAAAAAATTAAGCTAATTGGAGACAAGGTAAAGCTACATTAATTGGTAGAATGGATTCACTGCCATACACAAGGAAGTAAGGAGAATTACCCAATGCAGTTTTAGGTGTGAATCTATCATTCCATAGTGAAGTCGTAAGATATTTGTGCCAATTTATTTGATTTTCATTAACAATGTTCTTAATGATTCAAAGATGTTTTTTGTTGGTAGATTCCGCCAAACCATTACCTTGCAGATAATAATTGGTAGAATATATAATTTTGATACCTTTCTCTACAACAAACTAGTTAATTTGTTTGAATAAAGATATGAAGCATTGTCAAAAACCAATGTGTTAGGAATGCCAAACCTTGTAATAATAAATTGTTCAATAAAAGATGTCACCTGATTCTGATTAACAATTTTTAAATGGATGGCCTTTGTCCATCTAGTGAAATAATCAATTGATGTCAAAATGTACTTGTATAGATGATAATATTTTTGAATGATCTCTCCAATGATGTCCAGTCCCCATTGTATGAATGGTCCATCAATCATCAACGATTGTAATTGGAATGCATGCTTTTTCTCTTTCCCAAATGAATTTTAGCAAACCTTACACTTTCAAACATATGTGTGAGAATCCCTGAGTAAACTTGGCCAATAATAGATTGCTCATAGGATCTTATGAGTATTAGTATCACCACTAAATTTTTGACCTGTAGGACCATCATGCAAATCAAATAACACTTTATCAACATCTAATTTTTCTAAACACCTCAGTAAAACATAATCATATTTTTTTCTGAATAACACTCCATTAATCAACTCATAATGAGAAGATTTCAATCATAATAATCTCTTCTTCTTAGGTTCATAATGTAGAGGAGAAAAACCATGAGTCATAACAAATTTAAGATCTTTCTACCATGAATCAACAAACTAGATGTAAGATAAATTTCATTAATTCTCGAATCTAATTCATTTTCCTTTTCTAGTTTATTTTCAAAATCTAAATCAATTGATTCTATTGTGAGCTCTCAAAGGCTAGGACCTCGAACGAATTTGGATGTTTTAATTTCCAAATCATACTCCTATAAAGTAATCATCCAATTTTCTCTTTTTTCTCCAAGATCCTTTTGAACAAGCAAGTTTCGAACAGAAGGATATGGAACAATCACTTTGGTGTGTGACTTTAAAATAAAAGGACTAAAATGTTTGATTTCTTTAAAAACTAAATAGGCCTATTTTTCAACCTTATAATAGTTCAATTCCATTCCTTGAAAACTTGTATTCATAAAATAAATTGGTATTTAAATATCTTAATCAATATTTTGAGTAAGAACAACAACAAAAGACAAATTAGAATCAAAAGTATAGAGAACAAATTCTTTATTGAAACTAGGAGATGATAGAGGTGGGGCATGTATACTTTCTTCTTTTATTTCTTTGAATGATTCTCTTTCAGCATTATTCCATTTGAAAACAACATATTTCTTAGTCATATTTTTTAAAGGCCTTACTATCTCTGCAAAACTCGGGACAAAACATTTGACAAAATTAATCTATCCTAGGAAATATTGCATTGTTTTCTTATTATGCGGGAAGGGAAATTCTGATATCTCTTTCATTCTTTCAAGTTCTATAAAAATTATTAATTTAGAAATGATGAAACCTAAACTATTCCCTTTGGTTAGAGCATAGATAGTTTTCTTAGGACTAGGAGAAATTCCATATTTTCTACAACTGTCAAAAAATTGTTTGAGATTATGTACATGATTAGATCTATTTTTTGAGAATACAACCACATCATCAAGATATATAACCATTAATTTATTAATCAATCCTATAAGGAAATGTCCATGGAACATTGAAATGTGGAACTGGCGTTTATTATTCCAAATGACATTTTTTTGTGTGCGTAAGTGCCCTATTTGGTTCGAAAGGTCATTTTTCAGTTCATACTTTTTAGACACTAAAACCTGGTTATAACCAGTGAATTCACCTAAGAAAGATATCATCTCAGATCCTATGACATATTGCAAAATATGTTCCATAGGAGGGAGAGGAAAGTTATATTTTTCGGATGCTTTACTCAAATTTATGAAATTGATACAAATTCAAATTTCTCTTTTTTTCTTTCTAACTAGAACCATATTAGAAACCCATTCTGAATGCCTAATGGGAAAAATGATTATGGCTTGAACTAATTTGTTCAATTCTTTTTTTTATTTGTTGTTCCATGTTAAGGTGAATTTTAATAATTTACGTTGAATTGGTTTAGCATGCAATTCAGCAAAATTATATGTTGAATAACTGAAGTATCATAGGTTTTCAAATCATTATAGGTCCAAGAAAAAATGTCTTTATATTTTTTCAAACGATTAATAAAATAAATTATTTCTGAAGGCATGCATCCTAATCCAAGATTTACATTTTCTGGATTTTCTTGAGTTTCCAAATTAATGATTTCAAATTTAATTGAAGAACTATTTGTTTTTCAATTAGTTGGTGCCCTCAATATATCCCAAAGATCATAAAAAGTCTCTAATTTAACCACATATTTAGGAATGATGTTTTCTGGATGAGCTCTACAATCTAGTGAAGGATGATTAAATTTTAAATCATGTTTATTCTCATCGATGAGTAAATATATATATGTTCTTCTTGTGTAAGAAAACTTATAATATGCTCATCATCGTTAAAAACTCTCCAATTGGTTATATTGTTAGGAACATATGGCCTAAACAATAACTCAATTGAAAATATATCATGAGAGAATTATTCAGATGGAATTATCTTTGAGGCAACATTATCAAGTAGGTGTACATTTGAATTTTGAGCTCTAGGAACATATTTGATTTCAAACGTAGTGAAATGTGGTGACAAATCCAAAACAAGTTGTTGGTAATTTTTGAGATGATTTGAAACACAATGGATAGTATTTCATACTTGTTTGACAACAATCTCAGAATTAGCATAAAACTTAATGAATTTAACATTCAAATCAATAGCCTTTTTCAAACCTTCTACTCAGCTATGTTGTTTGTGCATTGAAACTCTAGTGTATAGGCTAACATGGTTTTATTTCCATTGGGATATTGCAAGACACAACCTACTCCAACACCTTCATTATATTTTGAGCCATCAAAAAATAAGGTCCAAAATTCGTTATTTACAACTAACTCTTAATTATCAGAAACAAAATCTATACATTTAGAAGAATTCATTTGGGAAAACTTTAAAACCTCGGATTGCATAGATGAATTCGTGAATGGTGAACTTTCTGCAACATAATTCCCAAAAAATGAATGAACACAATAATTAACTAAAACATAATTTGAAAACATTACATGCTCATTTTCACCATCAATATCAATCACAATATGTTTCATTTGATTCTCACATTCCACTTTTATTTGATTGGGTTTACCATTGAATAGTAACCACAAATGTGACTAGTTTGTAGCAAAATAACCATAAAGTTTTTCAGACTACTCCATGATTAGAAGAAATCCATAAGCTTCTGAAAATGTAAAAACAAATGATGTCTATTGTTTGATGAAAATTAGTATTAGAAGATAATCGAATAAATACATCTTTAAGTTCACCTAAAACCTTAACTCTTGTTCTATCTAGTTGTACAATCTGTATGGCAGACTTTTGTGGTTCAACATTTATTTTCTTACAAACATAATATGTAATTATACTTGAATCAGCCCCAGAGTCTACCAAATAGTTGTGTACATTTATGTTGAAAATTTCAAAAGTTAAAAGTAAATTTTGTGTGAGAGTTTGATTTATCTCCTATTAGTACATCATTGGCATTGACTTGTTTGTTTTCAATTGAAGTTGAATTTTGGGCAATCTTTTCTTTATTCTCACTTACAATTGCAATAGTTTGTTTTCCAACATTATCATTGTCTAATGCTTTAAGTAAGTGTTTTCCCTGTTGTTTTAATTTTTTTAATTCATAAAAAGAAATGTTTTCCCTAGTTATTTTCATGTCTTCCACCAAATCATAGTCAAGTTGATATGATACCACTAAAGTCCTAGTGATTGGTTTGTATTGAGGTAAAGTTTTCTTAGAAGAAATAATAGGAGATGGGGTTGAAGTACTGGCATGAAGACTATTGGCATGCAATGGGAAGACGTAGGGTTCAACATGAATTCACCAACAAAACACTCAGATACTAACCCTT
Organism: Picea engelmannii; assembly: GCA_009831015.1. Lineage (NCBI taxonomy): Eukaryota > Viridiplantae > Streptophyta > Pinopsida > Pinales > Pinaceae > Picea > Picea engelmannii. The sequence goes on from ML776740.1 coordinate 4,358,680, forward strand.
TCGACATCACCCTCAAGTAGGTGAAGTATCACCTGAGGTATGTATGGGGATTGCAGGAACCAGGTTTCCATAGTGATGAAGGGATGGGAGGAAGTCCGCATAACCATTATACTTAGCATTAGTTCATTACACCTTATATCATGTGCATAGAAACACAATAACATGTAATATATTCAAATTAACAGACATATATCATATGCGCAAATTAAACAGAAAAACAAACACATCATGACACATAGACACCATAGTTAACATGATTCAACCAAGATGGGATACATCCAAAATGTCCAACTTCTTATTATATTATTCATAATCATCCATTAAAAAATATGTGCATTGTGCTCATACATCATGCCCTTTCCATTCTCCTATCTCCCTATCTATCTCTGTCGCATACATTGCATCTCATCCATTCACTACTTCTTACTCTCCAAATTTCTCCCTACTTGACTAATCTCTATCCCAAAACCCTTACATATTCATACAATTACAATAGATCTTAGCACATATCAATGCACCCAAAATTCCTAATGACTTCAACGATATTCCTTCTTTTTCATGCGTTGGTCCCAAAAGTGCACCAACTATCTTTCCTTATTTTGCATGCACTGTGAAGTTCCCAAAACTGTTCCCGAAATCCTATCCTAACAGGCCCCCAACACTCACCTATGGCTCATCCCTAGCCACTAAGGCCTTCTATTGTTCTCCCTTCCACGTTGCAACAAACTTATCAAAATTTTCATTTGCGGTTGCGACCTTCTCCTTTGCTTGTGCTTCTTGCATCAAAATCCCCTTTGTTGTCTGCACACTAATGGGGGTCATCAATTTCTCTGCACTATCTTGCACTTCTTACTTCACTATGCCTTGTGCAACGACAAGTTCGTCTGTCACCCGAAATGATTCCTCCTACATTGGCTCAAGATTCTGCGTGAGATTATGTTGTTCAACTCTTATTTGGTTTATATCAAGGTACAACTACCTATTCTCAACTATTGCAGTCATTCATTTTGTTGGTGCCAGAGTGCTCATTGTTTCTTTGAATTTTTGTGCCCTCTACTGAGCAGTCTATAACCTCAGTTCTAATGCTTGTAACTTTTCATTATCCAACAATTGAGTCCACACTTGTTGTTGGGTCTCCTTTTTGACATCCACAAACACCTTGATTTTGTGACCTATATTGAATATTTTGCCTAAAACTATGACTAATCCATTCATTTTGCTTAATGATACACCTATTTGGCTATCTCTTGGTGTACATAAGGTAATTAACATTTAAAATATGATTTTCATGGTTTATATATAATTAGAATAGTTATCTATGTGTTTTATTCCATCTAATAGCCTTGTTGTGGTAATCGTATTAAGACAGGGTTATAAGACGACACTCAAGGTCATCCGGTACTCACACTCCAAGTCATCTGGTACCAGAAGGTTCTATAGTCATCCGGTACCTACGCTCATCCGGTACTCAAACTCCAATTCATCCGGTACCAAAAGGTTATACATTCATCTGATACCTATGCTCATCTGGTACCGGTGTTTATTTTTCACCTGTGCTCATCCGGTACCAACATCCTATAGGTATCTGGTACCAGATATAGCTCAAAAATTTGAAATCCTTCTAGAGGAAAATTAGGGACATGGGTTTTCTCCATAGTGACGTCAACATGCAAAAAAATGCGTAATAATTCACCCAACTCGCACATGTGAACCTCGAGCTCAGGGGGAATGATTCTGTAAAAATTAGTAAAAATCTCAAACTTCCAAATTGCACCTCGATTTTCATGCAGATGGTATCATATCTAGAAATTATACGAAATGGTTTTTGTCTAAAATGTGGAGAAATGAGTAAGACGTTGGGAATTTTTCAAAATTCAAATTGTTTTGGAAGATATGGGTGGATCTCTAACTTGAATCTTCCCAAATTGATGAAAAACCCATATTTTTTGAGATTTATCCTAAAATTGTAAAAAATGTTTTCTCAGTTTGGGAATTCGGTTTTATCCATTCCTCCATGGATTTCATGTATAAATAAGATCCTTATAGGGTTGATAAGGGTAGTCATTATTGTCATGAATTTTTTGTAAATGAGAGATTTATTCTTGTGAGAAAGCTTTAAGGAGTTGTTAGCCATGTAAAAACAAACTTTTTGATCTCAATGAAGAATTAATTGTTGATGCCACATTGAGAATCCTTCTAGCTTGATCCGAGTCTTTCTTAGCAACACTGACCTCTTGGGAAAGGCCCCTCAGTGAGGGTAAGTGTTGCCATAATTTATTTATTTTGTAGATTAGTATTGTGTTGTTTGTTTACATGCAATTCAATTTTGGTTTTGATTATTGATTGGATTCAACTTAGATGCATTTCAATTCTATCCTTTACATTAGTTTTGGTAATTAAAACTCAGATTT
>ML776741.1:40736-63994 GCA_009831015.1 Picea engelmannii
TTTTTGTAATATAAAATGTAATATGGTTATCATGTATGGTAAAGGTTATTGTAGTTTTATGGTTATTTGATAACATATAAGATGTATTGTAATTGTAAATTATTGCAAGGTTATTGTGATATGAATTGTAAAGTTGTTATATGATTCTATTATCTTTGTTAGGGATATTCATGAATATGTTTTATTGTTTCTTTTTCATAGAACTAGATATTTCCAGTATATTCTAATTGAATGTGAAAGGCTTTTGTAACAATTGATTTTTAAAGAGATAAAAAACACTTCTTAAGATCCTCTTAATTATTGCCATCATTTTAAGATAATGTTAGTATTAATTTTATAATGATTGCGTCAAATGATTTAGAACTTGTGTTATGTATCGATTTATAATTTTATATTACACGTTAGTTATTGTGTTGTTGATCAATTGTAACTATTCATTATTTTTATGATTATAATTAATGATGGATTATATTGTTAAAGGTTGATCCAGTCGAAGTTCAGACTTGCACAACAAGGTCCCTCGAATGCTGAATTAGAGGGCACCTTGATGACGAATTATGACTTAAAGTTGCGTAATGAAATGGCCTTAAAACTAATGTAGATTATACCTTATCATTGCATTTAGACGTGCTAAGTAGGCTCATGCTAGATGATTAACTTAAACTGCATTTATGACTAGCTTGACTCAACGATCAATCGGGATAGTGACGAAGTCGTTTGCTTATGTTTCCTGTTAAGGGTGCGGTTGTTCCTTTTTAATTAATGTGGTATTGGGTTGTAAACTTGTAATGTGCTTGGTCTGCTTGTGTCGGGCGGGATGTAGACACCTCCATGTTCCTCAGAACAGACGCCAACCCTGAGACCTTAAATGGTTAAAATCGATGGGAACCTGGGCTTGAGCGTTGCTTATGTGTCTTGGAGGTCCTAACCATTGCAGGGTAGGATGGATGGGTAGACAGTCTTATTTATTAGTCGTTTGATTGTTGTTCATTGCATGCAGATACTTGATGTGCGTCTTAGATCGTCATGTTGTGTTCGTCGTTGTATGTGTCTTGATCATCGTCGGGTGGTGACGCAGAGTCGAATGTGTTTATTACCCTTGTACACACGCGCACACACATTATAAAAAATAAAAAAAAACACATAGAAAGGATAAATTTACTTGTTATAAGAGGTTCGTCGTCGTAACGAGGAGGTTCGTTACAATTAAACCAATATTCCTTAAACAAATATTTAATCATGATTATTAATTGATTAATTAATTAAACTAATATACATTAAACAAATATTTAACCATGACAATTAATTAATTAAACTAATATACATTAAACAATTATTTAAATCATGACAATTGATTAATTACTTAGGGTTGTTACATTACACACTGTCATTGAGCTATTACTCGACACTGCTCCAATGGAGCAGTGCCTGCTGACCTTAGAGTCACTTGATGAAGATCGTCGATCTTCATTACAAAACAATGAGGCAGCTAAAAAACAGACCAAAGCCACCTTCGACCGCCATGTTAACCTTCGCTCATTCAACGAAGGTGATCCTGTGATATCGCCCACGATACTCTCGGCCATGGGAAATTCGAGTCATTATGACAAGGACCCTACATCGTCCAACATTGCCTCACTAAAGGTGCCTACATCTTGGCCTCTCCAGAAGGCTACCCTCTCAAAGAACCCGTCAACGAGTTGTACTTAAAGAAGTTTTACACCTAAGCGTAGCCCCCCTACCTTAGGTTTTTCTTTGTACACATTTGTAGAGTTTTTTAGTCTTCAGAGGTGGCTCTCATCGCCCCGTGGGGTCGAGCATAATCCTCAAGCGCAAGAGAGGCACCCTCTCTAAGAACCATGCCACCAGAACAGACCCGAACATGAAGTCACCGGAGTCGACTCGCCGACACTGGTTCACCTGTCCAATCATCTTGGCGTGCAGAAGCACACCCCATGCAAACAAGTCCCCATCCAGGACCCGCTCCACTACCCTCAGTTGACCACTAGTGATCCGTTGAGTCCCCAAGGATCCGTAGATCCTCACCACCATAGTTGTGATGCACTCCATCAAGAGATCATCAATAGCCTCAATATGGATGACCGAATCTGACATAGGGTTCGACCCAGTACAGTGGCAAGCCTCGAAGTCACCCACTCAATCCTCCCTCGACAGTTGGGGATCGATAGGAAGGGCCATCCCATGGAATGGGAGCCTTGTCAAGAAATACACATCCTTGGTGGTCGAGAATGCCAGCTGCTCCCCTTTAACAATGAAGCATTGCATATCAATGCTCCACATCTCGATCAGATATTGAAGTAGGAACTCCTGTGATCGTATCAGAGGGCAGTCAAAGAACTTGAGCAACCCGCAGGATGCCAAGTATCTATACACACCCAGCTGCGCTCTCAACGCCTCCCATAAATGGTCCCAGTCGCACTCTCTACAGTGCACTGACATCGTGATCTAGGAGTCTGTTGATCACCTGCATCCACACAGAAACACTTGATCAGCCTCATCATCCATCAAAAAGCATAAAAATATGTGTGGGAAATTGAGTTATACCCGCGCACATGTGAGCGGGTATTCCTCCTTTTCCCGCGCATTGGTGGGCCCCTACCCTAAAAATCCCTTGTATGACCCTCCATACAACCCCTACCTACAAACTAGGAAATTCACAACATGCGGGATGATAGGACCACTAACCTATATCTTGTTGTTTCTGGATCGATAGCCTCACACTCTCGCAATCTCGCAATCTCCTCACAGCTATCTCGTCAGCTCAATAATAATGACAGGTACAAATGAGGTGGCATTGTGGGCCCACTAGCCAGAAATAGTCCATTTTCCCAACTTCCATACTCTGTTACAGGAGCCCAGAGCCTCCATTTTCCAATCTGTTCTCAGCCACGGGATCCTAGTCCCGCCATCTACACATTCACATTCCCTGGGTCATCATCTGCACTTGACCCCGGAGGAGAATTTTTCTCACATCACGTTCAAGTACGCATGCTCACTTTCAATTTTATTAAATAGTTGTTATATGTTCTTTATCATTAGATATTGTTCACATCGGGCTTTTGGTTTTCATGTGTGCAGGTACTTGTTCTGCATGCTTGCAACTTCTTCAAGTATATGCTCGACACTAGCATGTAGTTATTCCCTCTATAAATTAATTGCATATCCCAGTCACACCCTTTTACATTTACCTTTAGGGTCCTTACATCTGGCTTTGCAGTACCTTTACTTATGCCGCATTGGGGTACTGTCACCCGGTAGCACTCTCCCCCACATGATTTGTCCCACTCATAGTTCCCCTTGGAAACTTGACACTCATGTTGATTTCACCCCCTAGGGATGGGAGTCTCGATATTCTTATGCACTTCCGAGAATGAACCCCATACTTCTTCTCATCATATTGCTAACCTTCCCTAATAGACTCCCAGGTCATATCATCTCGGTTCTATTGACTGCACCTCCGCAGTTTCATTAGCCCTCCATCTCATCCACCATCAGTTTGCCCATCTACAGATTGTCCTCCATCCATTTACTTAATACAGAAACCCACCCATGGGGCCCCCACCCTCCACCATTTTTCTATCAAAAACTTGTGCCCTAACATGCCAAGCCATCTTTCCCTAGGGCACCCATTTCTGTATCTGTATACTCTACCCAATTTATTCTTTATTTCTTTGGTAATCGTATAAAGCCTTTGTTTCCAGCATATACATAGCTTTTTCGTCGTCACCGTTGATGGCCTTCTTTTTCCCTGGCAAAGAAACCCATGTCGCCCTTGGTTGGGGCATCCACTCTCTTTTCATACCAACATCATCCATGAACCCCGAGTATGCCAAGTCCATGTACCCATGATCTCTGAGTTTGTCTAGTTTGTTAGCCTCTAGCACAGTTTAAACCCATATCTAGTCGTCCCCCTGACACTAGATCCGGTTTTACGGTTGTTGCCAATCATCCTTCAAAATTCCCCAACCAAGGGCGGTCTTGAGTCTCACAACATCTTGACTTCGTTCATGTTACCCGTCAATACCTGATATCACCTATTACTTAGTGGATTTCACGAACCCCTTTTCTTCTTGGAGTCATGCCTCCCTTCCTGTCGACATCAACACAGTTTCCAGAAGGGAGACAGTATCTTGACTCTCATTTCCTTTACAATGAGGAGTCTCAGACGATATAGAAAGAATCATCATTGCTCTTTGATTTCATTTACCCCCATAACATTTGACTTCAACAAACTCTCATGTTACAGTGGGTCTTACTATACGACTATTACAGTTGTTTCATACCAGCCGAAGACCTCTGAATTTGTTAGGCCATCAATTCCTACGAGTCATCGACAATTCTTACAGTCGTCCTTGCCTCACTTTAGAGTCCGTTCACCATTCAAAACTATCATCTGTCGTTATCAACCGCCCCCGAGGGCGTTGCAGTTATCTACATCAACATACATCTTCATTTACAATCTCACATTTTGGTTTCATGACATGAGCATGGGGCATGCATGCCTTGTTTGTACACATATTTTCTTTTTTCTCCCTCGAGAAAGGTTTGGGTCCTACAATTTTCTCTCTCCCTCCAACAAATCTCTCTTGCAATTCCTCTCTTCATTCTTCCTTACAATGGTGCTCTCAGCAAATGAAACATTGATGTATTTCGGCTATACGTATGCTCCTAACCTCACACATCATGGGGCATTTGTTATCACTGAAAAATTATCCGCAACATTGCACGTAAATGGTTGAAGAAACACATCAATGCCAGCAACAATTAGTCCACCTACAACATTAAAGTCCATCAAAAGGCAAAAAAATATGTAATTGGGTCAAAAATTGAAGTGCACAAATTCACCAAAGGAGGCGCGCACACAATGCGCAGTATGCACGGGCCAACATAGCCCTCAGTGCACACAATGAGCAAAATGCGCGACTGTCTACGAGAAAAGTCGCACACTTCTATGAACGACACATTTATGGATCTTGTCAACCCCTCAACCACTTCTAGTCCGACCCCCAACACGAGTTGACGCTCATATCTGAGCGAAATCTAGCTTGGGGGTTGGTCAATGGCTAGAGGGTGTCCTAAAAGGCCCCTTGTTCACACTATGAACCAATTACATTTTTCCATGGATGAATGTTATAAATAAGAGCCATGGGTTTGCTAAGAAACCAAGATCTTCAAAGTATTGTTATGCTGCAAGAATTCTTCTTTGAGAATCCTCTTTTCTCTTTGAAGCCTTCAAGCACCATTGCAATAGGCCATTCCACTCACCTCTTGAGGGAATACACATTGTTTTTCTTCACCATTTGCCATTTCTTCCATTGTAAAGAGAAGAGCTCTCAATTAGGGAACTCAAGAGCCCTCCCAAGGAGGAAGAGGGGACTCATAAGTCCCTGCCTTTCTCTACGGTGTTTTTCCTACTAATCTATTGATCCATTGGTAGCATTATGTTGGTCATTGTTTGATTTTCATGGTTCTAAATTTCTCAAGATTTCTAACATTTATTTCTTAGTTGTTTTTAGATGTATTTCTTTGTTTTCATATGTGTTTGCCTTATCTAATCCACTCACAAACTTTTGTCATGTCTCGCAGGCTTATCTAAACTTGCAAGTGTTGTTGTTTTGTTCACCCAAGTGATAAAACCAACACAACAAAGATGACAAGTACTATCTTCAGCATGTCACGTGTACTTAAGACAATATGTTTTCTAGACAAAAATCTGAGTTAGAGAATATAGTGCAAATAAACTCTAAAGTCTCAACCTTAATCAATCTAATACTTTGACTAAAGTTAGATTCTAACTTTAACTTTGAACAAAGGCTAGTATGATAATCATAACTTCAATAGATGAAAATAGAACTAGATATTCATAAGGTTACAATAATTCCAAAACAGCTAGAGGCATATGAAAAAAATCAAACCTGGAATGTGTTGTTCCTCTAAATGTGTTGGATCTGAGATCCCTATGGATATATGATTTTTTCTTGGACTAGAGATCACTTCTCATGCAATCACATTCAAAATAGTGATACAGTTTAAACATATATAAGTACATACCACCAACAACAACGACAGGCAGTGGCACCATCCGACAACAACGACAAGCAACGATGAACCCTAAAACTTCAAAGTGCTCTAATTTGCAATCTAAAGGTAACTGGAGATGCGCTAGGGTAAGGTGCACTAGAACAACCAAATATTAGGCCCAAAGTTTCATAGAAACTTTACTGCAGTTGATGCTACAACTGGCACTGTAACCGGTGTTGAAACTGTGACTGCAATTGGTGTTGAAACTGACACTTCTTAGTGAGTTTAGTGAGTGCTCAACGAGCTTGGAAATGGGGGAAACTGAGGATCTTCCTTCCAACGGTTATATTGTTACAAAGGAAAGCAATTCTGATACCATGTTGAAATTTTGTATGCTCGTTTAACCATAGAAAATGTCACATCATTGTCACCCAACCATAGACATTCACATATGCCACCCCCAAGCACACTAACCTATACTTAGAATAATTTTGGCAAGCCTACTCCATGGCCAACAGATAAACCTTAGCTTCTAACCGCAGCGACAACTCAAGACAAGCAAAGCGCTCCTTCTCCAAGGGTGGTGCACAAGAGAGAGAGAGTCTCCATATCCACAAAACAAGTACCATACACAACTATAGCAACTGCAGCTATTGATCCAGATTATTTTCGGCACGAAATGAGAGCAGAGATATAATAAATAATTGTGCAGAGATATCGCGTATATCCAATAATATAACAGAAATATATCAGAGATGCAACCATAAACACAGAGATACAGTAATACAAAATTTCTATTAATGAAAGAAATGTACAGAGACTGTAAAAATACAGAGTGAAAGACTTGCTAGAATGGTGGCAGCTTATCTCTGAGAAGAGATGTGACGACTACTCGCATTCGCAAGAAGATGGTGACAATGAGGCTCTGAAGGCCTTTTTACAATAAGAAATAATTCCAAAAACCCTAGACATCCAAAAACCTAACCCTAGGAGATGAAGCGCCAAAAGTTATGTGGGCCTCGTTTGGGTAAGTTAGTACATCAACTTCTCGGGGTCGTAACTTTTGCATACGATATTTGTTTTAGGCGTATGATAGCTCATTGGAAAGGTATCATCGAGGAGATTCATTTTGGGGGCTCACTCATGCCTTTGTCTATCATTTATAACCTCGATCTAGAAAAACCTTCATTTGGGCCCTCAAAATGGCCCCGAAAGTTAAAAACTGCTAAAAATAGTAAATTGTCAAATTTGTCAGAAAACTGTTTTGAGCCAATCGAAAAAGGTGGGTGGCTACTGATATCCACCTGGATCAATCCTCCCTCCTTAGGAAGCAATGGTCTCCATTGCGTTGAGTTCCCGGGGGAGAGGGAAAAGCATTTGCTGAATCTGCATCTTGGTGAGCTGCTTGCCTTGCTGGAGACGTTGCGCTGCTCAATTTGTGGAAGTCTGTCACGAACCTGTTGAGGCTGAGGCTATTCAACAAGTCAGGCTACATGAGAGGACGGTGTGCAGAAGGAATCTTTGCGCTTTGCTGCAACCTTGTCGACCTGCTTCTATTGGATATAAGGTGCTTGGGGCGAAGCTGTAGTGGTTGTAGTGTCCTTCTGTTCCCCTTTTGAACAGATTGTGAAGAAACTGAATTTTGCAGTATGAGATACTACCTTGCGACACTTTTTAGGTGGAACAATAGTCGGAACTACCTCTGGTATTCTGTAGAGATGACCCCCCAGAGAAACAATGACACCGCAGGGTCGAGACTCATAAACAACATGGCGCTTCCACATATATGGTTGGCCCAAGAGAACATCACAGACATCTATTGGGGCAACATCACATAATACCTCATCCTTGAAGGGCTAGATGTCATATGGCAATTGACATTGTTGGCTGACACGAAGATCTCGACCTTGGCGAAGCCACTCGATGTTGTATGGCTGCGGGTGTGGTGTTGTCGACAGTCCCAACTGTTTGATGACCTCTACTGAGATGAGGTTCTTCTGTCTTTCGCTATCAACAATAAAATGCAGCGGGGTCCCCTTCACCCACATCTGTGAATGAAAAAGGCGCTCCCCCTTTTCAGAATCTGTTAGTTCTTCTAGTTGAATTGTTGTGGTCGCGATAATAGCAGTGGGGTCTGCGTCGATGATCTGTCCTTTACCAGTATTTTTAGAATCAGATTTTGAATCAGGGTTCGGCTCCTTGTCTTTGATCTCGGCCACCAATGACTGTTTTGAGCGACATTCATCAGTGTTGTGCCAGGGGCTTTTGTGGAAATCAAACCATTTTTCGGTGTCCTTCTTTGTCTTCCTGTGACCCTTCTTTTCATGTGGCTTGGACTAGTTATATCCACCTGGATCAACTACACTACTCTCTCTCTCTCTCACAAACTTGCTCCATACTTAGCAAGAATATCACCAAGAGAGAGACCAAGACCAAGAAATGACCATGTGCCCTTATTCCTTCTTGCAACTGCAACTGCAACTCTCCACAAGACTTGCGCACTAACTGGGTGTACAAATGAGCTAAAACGTCCTCTATTTATATTAATCTGTCTAGTGACTTTTCTAGCTAGGCCGACCTGATTTTCTGGTAATTATATTTTATGTTTATCTTTTTCCTGTGGAGTCGACTTGCATTTCTGGAATTTAATATTCTAATATTATTTATTCAGCTTAACCGACTTGTCTTTTAGGGTTTCCACACATCTGTTTAATGGTTCACTTGCTTCCATAATATTCTATTCTAAGTCATAGGTTACACGTGGAGTTTAATACGTCTCATAACTACCAAAACATCAACATCTCATACCTTCTTCATCTTCAACAACTAGAGTATAAGATCTTCATCAAACTTTACCTCAGTCTCGTGGGACTAGTTTTTGGGTTAGTCAAAAACCCTAACTTTAAACAAGCATAACTCTGTACCTATAATGAATAAAGGTATGAAACTTGTACCCAATCTTCTTCAATATCTTCTCTAAAATTCCCCCAAGTTTCACTCCTTGAATCATTCCTGAAAATGAGTTATAGCAAAAATGGCAGACTAGTTGAATTTTGGCCTATTTTGGAGAGTGAACTTGCAGAGCATGTGACACGTTGAATATTTGATATTTAGTTATGAAACTTGCACACAACATACTAAGGCGTGTACTCTTTCCAATGTAATTGGTCTCACAAAATTTGGATCCTCTATGACGACGTTATGACTATTTTTCTCATAACTTATTTGAGACTAGTTTCAGGACTAGTCAAACGCCCTATATTCCATAGAGCGTGTCTCCAAAAATGCAACGATCCATAAGCTACAATTTTTACCACAGGTACCTTGATATGTCTTCTCAACATCCTCCAAGTTTCACTATCTGAATCATTCTAGAAAAAAAGTTATAATGAAAATTGTAGGATGACCTTTTAAATAACATACTTAGAACACATCATCACAAGACTTCATCCTCCATTGGAATTTCACCCTTCTTCACTTCATATTCCCTCTAAAATTTGCCTTAGATCTCCTTGGTTACTTCACATAAATATCACTTGAGTTGATGTAACAAATTAACTCCTAGGTGCTTTATTTATACTAGATCTGACACCCTCTTTTTAGGGCCAGCTTGATCCAGATAAGATTCAAAATAACTTTTAATGATTATTCCATTGAGGCCGACTTTACCAACAATATCCTTAATATTTATTTTAATATTCATTGCAATGGGGTCTACTTGTAACTTCTTGCTTGCAACAAATTTTCTTCTTTTAATTATTTTGGGGCCGATTTGTCACTTCTTGTTACAATTGTTTAGGGATTCTTAACCATACTTCGGGGCTTCCATCTTCAAGAGGGCATATCTCTTCAATCGTGAGGAACCACGTGGCATACCACCTACTGTTGGAAACGACATGATGAGGAATATCCATCTATGAGAGCTTTGAATGCATTAGTAAAGTCCATCATCCTCTTTTTCCTCAAACAACTTTGGGCTTCATGACCATGTCTTTGGGCTTCTTGTAGACTTCTTCAAAGAGTATTCCCGTGAGGGTCATGTTTAAAGCTACACCACAAGGGGACCACTTTGGAGACTTCTTCAAATACACCCATCACTTCTAAATGCTTCCAAATTACTTTGGGGCTTCTTCTAGGGTTGACCAGGGTTGACATCAATGACAATCAACTATCCAACATAGTCAACAACCCTAATTCCTTAACCAAAACTAGAAAACCATCGACGAAAACCATATGCCAAAAAACCGCCAAAAACAATGGGCGAATATCCAAAATAACTTGGCGAATAAATCCCCCGTTAAGGGGACCTATAGTCATGCAAAGAATATAACACATGCCCAAGATTCTCCTACTTGTTGTTTTCTTTGCATACAAGGAGTTACAGGGTTACATAGTCAACAATCCAGGGCAACAATGCCCATAGATCCTCTACACCAAGACAACTTCTTAGTGCTCACGGACTTTGTTAATTAATCTGCAACATTATTCAAAGTGTCCACCTTCATCAACAACACCTTTTATTCAACCATGTCTCTCACAAATTGATATTGAACATCAATATGCTTTGTCTTTGAATGATAAGTCAGATTCTTTGCCAGGACACTTTGATTATCACAATCTATCTTTACAACTTGATGTACCAACCCAATACCTGAACACAATATTTGTAACCATATTGATTCCTTGCTTGCATGAGTGGTTGCCATGTATTTAGCTTTTGTAGTCGAGAGTGCCACTACAAATTGTCTTTTGCTCATCCAAATGATTCCTCCTCCAAACATGTTAAACACGTGTCCGCTTGTAGATCTTCTATGATCCAGATATCCAACCCAATCTACATTGACAAAGCCATGTATGTCCAACACTTTGTCCAATCCTAGTCTTCTTTGGTAGCACAATCCATAACTAGTAGTGCCACACAAATACCTGAAAACCCTTTTAACTGTTGTCCAATGCTCCTTTCTTAGTTTTGACATATACCTGCTCAAAACTCCCAATGCATGTGCAATGTCCGTTCTAGAACAAACCATTGCATACATCAAACTTCCAACCATACTCACATATGAAACACGAGACGTGTCCTTTTCCTCTTCACGTGTCTTGTGACACTGATCCACAAATAACTTTACACCTATAAGAATATGAACATTGATCGGTTTACATTCCTGCATATTAAACCTCTGTAATACAGTCTCGACATATTTCCTCTTATTTAACTAGAGTTTCATGTTTTCCCGATGTCTTTTAATTTCCATGCCCAAAATGGAATTTGCAGCACCAAGATATTTCAGGTCAAATTTAGAGGACAACTGAGTTTTCACATCCTGGGTAATCTCCTTGTTATTTCCTATAAACAACATATCATCCGCATATAAAACCAAATAAATAAGATGATCACCAATTAATTTGAAATACACATAGTGATCCACTGTGCTCCTTATGAAGCCAAGTCCCAATATATAAGTATCAAATTTTTTATACCACATCCTTGGTTATTGCTTTAACCCATACATGGACTTTTTCAGCTTGCATACCAACTCCTTCTTTCCCTTCACAACAAAACCTTTTGGCTGCTTAATGTAGATTTATTCTTCCAGATCCCCATGTAGGAATGTTATCTTCACATCCATCTTTTTTGCTTCAAAATCAAACATAACAACATCAGATAAAATAAATCTAATAGAATTTAACTTGGCAACATGAGAAAAAAACTCACCAAAGTCAATTCCCTCAGCCTGGGAATAACCTTTTGCTACTAACCAAGTTTTCTATTTCTCCACTTTTCCTTCTACATTCATATTCTTTTTAAACACCCATTTGTTGCCATTGGTCTTTCTTCTAGTGAACAACTCCACTAGATCCCAGGCCTCATTCTTATCCAAGGCTGTCATTTCTTCAACCATGGCCTTTTCCCATAGTTTTTCATCCTATGAATCCATTGCCTCCATAATAGTTATAGGAACATTATCAGTGATAGACTTAGCAAAATTTGAACGAAAATCAGGTGGAGTATATCTTTCCAGTTTCCGTCTTTCCCAAACCGATCTCCTCAATACTAGAGTATGAGGATCATCTTCTTCTGTAGAGTCTAATTCATCATCTTTCAACTCAAACTCTGTTTTCTTTGGTTTTTCCTTCCTTGATAGGACTTCTTGTTTGAAAACATATTTGATTTCAGTAAATACCACATCTCGGCTATACACTATCTTCTTAGTTTCCGAGTTCTAAAGCTTATAACCTTTCAAACCATCTTTATACCCAATAAAGATACACTTTTCAACCTTTTTACTTTTGTTTTCCTTTGGAACGTGAACATAGGTCTCACAATCAAATACCTTGAGATGTGTGAGAGAGGGTTTCTTGCCAGTCCATACCTCATGTGGAGTCTTGTCATCCAGTGCTGATGAGGGTGATCGATTGACCAGGTCACATGCAATACCCGCTACCTTTGCCTAGAGTTCCTCTCCCAACTTGGCACCATCGAGCATGCACCTTGCTTTTTTCATCAGAGTCATGTTCATCCTTTCTGCAACTCCATTTTGTTGAGGTGTATATGGAGTAGTCTTCTACCTTGCTATACCACACTTTTTATAGAATTATTTGAATTAATTTCCGTAGAACTCTCCACCATTATCCGTCCTCAACACCTTAATTATTTTCTCTCTTTGATTTTCCACAAGAGCCTTGAACTCTTTAAACCTATCAAAGACTTCACATTTCTCCATGAGGAAATATATCCAAGTATTCCTCGAGAAGTCATCTATAAATGAGACATAGTACATAGATTTTCCCAGTGATGGAACCGACACAGGTCCAAACACATCTCTATGCACCAATTGTAAAATTTCCTCTGCCCTCATTGCACCAAAGGGGAATCTTACCTGATTCTACTTCCCATATACACAATGTTCACATAAATCAAAATCTAGAGAGCAGTTGGACATACCTTCAACCATACCTTTACCGTGTAGTAGTCGAAATCCCTTCTCTCTGATATGTCCCAATCTTTGATTCCACAACATGGCCTTTTCTCCAGAGACTGTAGGAGTTTTTTCTTCTTCAACTCCAATCTCAGGAACAATAGAACTATTACATCAATCACTAATAGTGCTTCCATGCAGCTTATACAGAGTTCCAATCTGAACTCCCTTCAACAACACCATTGCTCCTCAAACTATCTAGCAGGTTTCTTTCTCAAACACTGTTTTTACCCCTGCATCGTCCATTTTGCTTACAAAATCAAATTTCAAACCAATCTTGGGATATGCAAAACACCAAACAATGTTCTAATCCTTCCATCCATGAGCTTCAACTTGACTTTTCCTTGTCCTATTATTTTGTTTGTCGAGTCATCACCCAAGAAAACATCACTTCCATGATACCTTTCATATTCACAAAACCATTCCCTATGAGGAGTCATATGAAATGATGCACTTGAGTCAACCAACCATGCCTCGTGATCTACATGTGTGCTTGAAGAAGCCAAGCACACATCACCTCCTTCATTTGAGGAGGTTTTTGTTTTTGTAGAAGGAGCATCTTCAAATCCCTTTCCTCTCTCAACGCTTTTGGATCTACATTGCTTCTTGTAGTGCCCTTCTTTTCCACATCTCCAACATACTTTTACAAACTTTCCATGAGATTTAGATCTCCCACTTGAGGACTTAGATCTATTTCTTTCACAAGAGAGTCCTATTACAAATAAAACTTCCATACTCTGTCCTTCCATGTTTTTCTGCCTCATCTCCTTCGACAATAAAGATGATACCACATCATCGAAACTTAAAGTAGTTGTATTACTACCTATGGCCACAACTAGACTATCCCATGAGTCTAGTAAAGAGCACAATAAACTAATACACTTATCTTCATCTGAAATTTTAATATCAAGAGATAATATCTGACTTACCACAATATTGAAGGCATTCAGATGCTCTGTCACTGAGTCTCCATCTTTCATTCTCAGGTTATATAGCTTCTTCCGCAGGAACAATTTGTTTAACAAGGACTTAGACTGATACAAAGTCCCCAACTTATCCCATAATGCTTTGGCTATAGCTTCCCTGGACACATTCAACAATACTGAATCTAAGAGACACAACCGGATTGTGCTCTTCGCTTTCCAATCCAACTTTTTCTAGTCTTCTGTTGACGTTCTTGTAGGTGCAATACTTGAATCCACAACAATCCACCGATCTTTGTCCACCAACATATCTTTCATCTCGAGCTTCTATAGCTCAAAACTTTGCCCATTAAATTTCTCTATCTTTATTTTCAATCTGCTCGCCATTTTTTCTCACCTAAAGAATCAATACCGCATATCTCCCACTGTAACAAGATTTACCACAGACTCGAGCCAAAACCCCTGACCACAAAGACATCCCCCTGAAGCCAATAATTGCTCTAATACCAAATGTAGATTTTAACCTTGTACAATAAATCACCGCAAACAAATTCTTAATAAAAACAGAAAAGATACAATGACACACACACATTACACATATCTTTTACCTTGGAAACCCAAACCGGGAAACCAACAACTTATTTAGAGCCGCACCTCTAATCTTCTATTCATCATTTTCTTTATTGTTTACAGTACAATATACATATAGGATCCCGAGACATCCAAAATCCTAATCCATTGACCTTAGTCAACAACCCTAATTCCTTATCCAGAACTAGAAAACCATGTGCCGAAAAACCGCCAAAAACAATGAACGAATATCCAGAATAAATTAGCGAATAAACCCCCCAAAATGTTTTCTTAGAGCCTAAAGAATATAGCACATACCCAACATATATCACTCCAAAACTTGAACTCTAATTAAAAAAACCGTTTTCACTAACACACCCCTAAACCAATCCCACCTTCAAACAAAAATTATATTAAAAAAAATAATAAAACCCAATATTTTTTTTAATCGGTTGGGCTCTACCGTGTCTAGTAGTTAGGGCTCAACTGAGTTTTCGATACATATAATCTTAAAGGTGTTGTCTAGCTGTTTTACAAAATGGTTTTTTTCGTCGGAATTTGACGATATAAATTTCCACGAATCACTATTTTTTATTGTTCAAAATCCATTTCTAAATGTAGAAGTGGATTCAACATGCTAAAAAACCTCCGAAACACTTGAATTATACATAAATAATCACTCAAATCTACGAATCTAACAATTTCTCACCAAATTTTGAACAAATATCCCTAGATAAATCCCTCATTTGGTAAAACGTTTATCCTACATCTAATCTTAAACACCAACCCTTTTATGGCAGGTGAGTATAATTATAGTGTCGAGGGTTGCTTCTTGTATTTTCTTATTCTTTGGCACTTGCACGAAGATTCATCAATCCGAGGAGAAAGTGATAGTATTAATATTTCGTGAAAGATTTATGAACGCCCACTAGAAACTTTGGTGCAAACTGTACCTTTGGGATTTACACGGGCACACTACATGGTTATAAAATCCACTAAATCTGAAACACGAAGGCAGCCTTGATTGATTGATCAATCAATCAAGGGAGGGGAAGGGGAAGAGGGCATAGAAGAATATGAATCTGAGGGGGGCTATTGTGGGGGATGCGCTTCGTCAGGCATTTATGCCCAAGGACGAATACGAAAGCCTCAGAGAAGAAGAGAAGGTATGGGGCCGTCTACAGAGACCGCTCGTCATGATGTTCGTCACGGTCATATGGTTGGGGATCGTTGTTTCAGCATTGCTCGCGCTGATTGTTGTTTTTCCAGGAAAAGGAGAGCGCCCCTTCTGTCAGAAGCGCCGGATTCAGGCACTGCCCACGTCTGCCTATCTCTTGACGGAGGAAGAGGCAGTCCAGTACTTTTGGTTTGGCCTGTTCTTGCCAACTGCCATACTAATTGGGATTTCTATATTTTATCTCTTAGCAGGTCAGCCATCTCTCTGGTTTTTTCCTTGTAATTGTATTCTAACTTTTGAAACATGTCCTCCACGGGTTTCCACCAAAAGAATGCAAGGCTTTCACCAGCTGATCTCAAGATGGGTCTTTGAATTTGGTAGCGTGTTCTCATAATTTGTTTAGGGATGTGATGTATGGTGCTTCCAATTGAAGTGGACATGGATGATCTCAGTGCTAAAACTTGAATATGTATTTTATTTCTCTTCCTCTGACTACCCCTGCTTACATTGCATAAAAACTCGACGAATTTGTGGCAACTTTCCTCCTAGGATCTATAGATGTACACGGATCATGATTTTTTTTTATCCTTCTCAGCATTTAAGAGAGCCCAGGTTAACATGGATTATTATTATTATTTTTCAAAAAACAAGTCTTATGTTACACAATTACAAAAAAATCAAGTGCTGTACAGGCTTTGCTTCCTCAAATCATAATATTTTCCCCTGATCTGGTGACACAGATAATATAAAAAGGTTAGCTGGTGCACTTGCCAGTTAATGACTTAACCCTAGGCTTCGGTTTTGCAATGAGAACAAAAATCAACTGATGCTTTGATAGCAACTTGCAATGTGCCTATGTTCAAAATGACACGACTACTGTAACAACAGAGGTAGCTGAAATAAAGAAGATAATAATAACAAACATAAAGACCTAAGTCACAAAAATAATGGGGGAATTAGCACACCCAATGGTGGATCTGGAGTAAAAGCTTGTTGATTATATTAATAAAATCAAAATGCTAAGAGATGGAAATGAGAAGGGGCAATCTCTATTTTTAGTAAAAGAAGGTAGAAACACCGACTTAAAGCTTAATTATCCAAGGGGGAATCTCTATTTATAGCAAAAAA
The DNA here is from genome assembly GCA_009831015.1 of Picea engelmannii. Lineage (NCBI taxonomy): Eukaryota > Viridiplantae > Streptophyta > Pinopsida > Pinales > Pinaceae > Picea > Picea engelmannii. The sequence goes on from ML776741.1 coordinate 57,557, forward strand.
AGGTAGAAACCCCAACTTAAAGCTTAAGTATATAAGAAAAGTGACATGTCCTTTTTACATAAAAGTGACCCTTTGCAACTATTTAAATATGATACTACAAGGCCTAAGGCTATAATATTATTACAAAATCAAGAGATTTCATACAAGTTAACTCGTTTACATAGAGTCTAATGTCTAACAAAATTGTTGGGTTAGGTACACAACAAGGAAGAGTGGAGAGGGAACTATGGCTACGTTGAGAGATGAGTCTAGGTGTCTTCACATAACATGGAGGGTTTGTTTTTCTTCTATGGTAGTGTATGGCATTTTTGGTAATCTTAATGAGGGTTTTGTTGTGTTTTCACAACATGTTGAAGGTGCATGTGTTAATTTTTTTGAAATCAAGCACAAGATTGTTAATTCCAAGCAAAACTAATTTACTAAATCACAATACAACTAGGTTCTTAACAACATCAGCGAAAGCATTAACAACAGAAACCATAAAACATTTGCACACGAGATTCGGGTAAAACTAGTTCTGTGAGATTTTATTATGAATTGGGCTCTCGTCTTGGGAAAATAACCCCTCTGAGGAAATTACAATTACAACAATCAATCTAGCCTCACAAACCTCAAGGCTGCTAAAACCCTTGTTGTCACTTTGTCTCTTTCCCTCAGATCCTTGCACCTGCACACCTGGAAGATCACTCTGTGTGTGTAGTCTCTATCTCACTTGTGTCTTCTCCTCTCACCTTAGCCGCCTTTTTATAATCTTGAGATTTGACCAAATCACACCCTAAGCCAAAACCCTAGATCTCATCCAAAGTGATCAACGACTGAGATCTAATCTCACATTCACTTCTAGATCCAATGGCTATGACTTAATTTACTTTTCACTTAAGTTTCTAAAGCCAATAACTTAGGCTTTTAACTTAATTAACCTCCATTAATTACAAAAAGTCATTCACTTACACATAATGAACTTCTAAGGTTCTAATAGGCATTAGACAACTTCCACGTGCTAGACACACGCCAACGTGAAAGTTCCTATCCGATGCTACAACTTCAACACTCCCTCTTAGCGAGGAAGGTACTTCTGCCACTTCAAGATGACTCTATCTTTGGTATTAGAGCTGGTACCTTGTCGACTCTAGCTGCTCCGTCTGACTCGAAAGCTATCCCAGTTGACTCGCTCAGATCTGTTTGCGAAGACTTTCCTTTGATTATGCTCCTAGAAGCCTCCTGCTCCTGAGCATCCTGCATGGTCATCTCATACCATGATTGCTTCTTTTGGATAGACTTGGAAGGTTGCTCTTTCCCACTGGAACTTGAAGGTTGACTCCCTCTAAGTTGCTCAACCTTCGGAGCTCTCTGCTTCCTGTTCTCTGCCACTATGTTGCTGCTTTGTTGAGATTTGGGTACCTTGGAAAGTGGTCCCCTTGTGTTTGCGAGTCTCTAAACACAAAGGGGGGAGACTATTACCCTTAATACTTTACTTTATGATCTAATTTCACTTTGACTTAGTCACTTAAGTCATAAAGTGAAATTTGTCACCTAAGTCATAAAGTGACAATTAATTCACTTTGTGGGTGAATTAATAGACATAAAGCAAACTAAGGAAACTTGAGAAAGTGGGTTTTCTAAGTGAGATTTTTGAGATTAAATTTCACCCATTGATTAGATTTGGCTAGATTGAATCTAGGCCATTGATCTTTTAGGTTTGGCCAAAGAGAGGCTAAAGGAGGAAAAGGGTAAGGATGAGGCTCATTGTTCACTTGATCACTTGAGAGAGTTGGGTGAGGAGAAGAGAAGTGAAGAGAAAGAGAGAGTGAGGGTTTGGAGAGCACTTGGGTGCATTCTTGAGGAGAGGAGGGTGCATAAGGGTTTGAGCTTGGCTTCCTGAGTTAGGAGGGCGCAAGCTAGTGTGGAGGGTGCTTCCATGGAGTTGGGTGCACTTACATGAGCAAGGGCGCATTCTAGGAGGAAGGGCGCACTTACATGAGCAAGGGCGCACTTGTTTGAGGTGTGAGCAAGGCTTGTAGAGGGCACACCAAGGTTGTGAGGAGACACCTTGGTAGAGGAAGAGTTTTGTGTGTGAGGGGCGCACCCAATGAGAGGGGGCGCAAGTGTTGAGGCTTGAGCAAGAGGAGGGTGCACCAAAGAGAGAGGGGGCGCACTTGTTCAAGGGCTTCACCAAATATCACAAAGCATCTTCAAGGGAGGCACATTATACAAGTGGGCAAAGGTAAGGTCAACTCAAGGCAAACGAAAAGGGCAAAGGAAAGAGGCTAGAGGCTTAGCAAAGGAAGAAGGGYGCACCAAGGCAAAGGGTGCCTTTGTTCAAGGGGCACATCTACAAGGAACTCCAAAGCATCCAAAATTGGGTTGCTATTGTAGCAGATTCACTTGTATTTATTTCCTTGTTGTACTCATGCTTTGAGATCTCCAAATATATACATCTATCTCTAACTGGTTTTCCCCGAGGGGGTTTTGTCCAGGGTCATGTTGACCAAAAACACTATGTGTCCAATTTTCATGTATGCTTAGTTTTATATCAGCTGTAAAGTAGTTAAGATCCTAGAGGAGTGTTGTATGTTTTAAGGTATTTGCATGTGCTAACATCAGTTACAAAAACACTTGTAAGGGCACCTTAAAAGAGCATCCAATCATCAGTTTTGAAGGCAGATTTGAGAGGAGAAAATTCAGACCTGTATGCTGTCCTAAAACAACAAGAAGGACAGCTTTGAGAACTTAAACTTAGAGCCCAACAAGAGGTCAAAGACATACCTGTTGGGCAGCCTTCTAGTTCCTCGGAATTTTACATGTTTGCCATAGCTCGCATAGGCTTTCCCTTTAGCCTATACAAGTTGTTCTCTCTAACTCCAAAGACAACTGCTTTGTCTGAGCTAGATCCTCTGGGCATAATAAGCGCCTACCCATCTCGAAATAAGACCTCATAGCCTTTCTTCTTAATCGCTGAGACTGAGAGCACACTCCACTTGAGTTCTGGCACCCATAGCACATTCGTCACTCGCAATATGCCACCTGACTCCATATGGAATGGCACTGTTCCAGATCCCTTCACTGCATGCTTGGTGGCCACACCAAGGTGCACATGCACGTCGTCTGACGCTATGAAGCTCTCAAATAGCTCCCGTGCTCCTGTCATATGACATATGGCTCCATTATCAATTTGTTAGATTTTCATTAACTTTACAGAGCAATTAGGTTTACCAGTATATTTAGATCATCTTTCCACATTAGCATTTATATCATGTACTGAAAATAAGAGCAATAGTAACAAGCACAAGAAGACACAAGAATTTATCACGGGAAAACCCCAAATGGGGCAAAAACCCAACCAACCTTTCTTAGAGAGATTCTGTCCAAACAAATCCAACCATGAACCAACAAATAAACCCTAGCACAATGGCTAGTTAAAGATACAACCAGAAATGCCACCCCAACTGCAACAACAACACCATACGAGAGTAGCGCACCTCTAACAAGGGTAGCGCACAAGAGAGAGTTACCACAAAGAATAACCAAGATCCCAGATGCTGTAGTAGCCGTGTCTTCCTTGCCTCAGACCTGCGCCTTCTTATGTAGCTGCATCTGCGAGTGATTGAGTTCAAATGAGCAAGGCGTCACTATATTTATACCGGTTTGTCAATGTACTAGGGCCGACTTTTCATCTGGAATATTGGGGCCGACTTCTCATTTGGAATAATTCATTTTCCACTTTATTAATTCCTGTGGGTTGACTTCTTATCTGGACGCTTCTATTTTCACTTTAATTTTTATTCTTATGGGCCGTCTTCTCTTTTGGGGTATTTCCACATTTGTTCAATGGTTCTCTTTCTTCCAGAATCTTCTTCTCTTCTAAGAAAGGTTGTCTAGGAGGAAAAGTAGCTCCCGCAACTACCAAACATCAACACAATCAACCACACACTAGTTGGTACAGTGCCCGTGGAAAGCTAGGAAACAAGGCAAAACTGTCCTGAAACTTCTTGGCAAACTCATCTGCCTCTACCATTGCAATAACTTCCTGTCGCGTCTTGTTTTCACCCTTCTTTTTTTCCGGACACTGTGAAGCATAATGTCCATTCTTATGATAGTTGAAGCATTTGACCTTACTTGGGTCCCTCTGTGTGCCTGTTCGTGAAGACGAATCTCCACTTGTGTTATTTTGGACCTTCTCCTTGCCCTTCTTGACCTGGATGGCAAGAGCTACATTATCCTCATCCTTCTTTTGTTTGCCTCCATTCAACTATTCATCCTGAAGTTCTTCTTGAATGAAGTCATCCCACAACCTTGACCAGTCAGGGAGCTTCTCTCGTGCCACGACCCCTTTGATGAACAGTGTCCACCCCTTAGTGAATCCTTTCAGCGCTGCCCTCACCAACTTTGAATCTGACACTGTCTCCCCAAGTGCTGCCAGTTCATCTCGAACTTGTCGGATCCGGGTGAGATAACTTGTCACCGTCTCTGATCCAATCATCTTCGTGTCCCTGAGCTTCTCTCTCAGCACCATCTTGCGATTCTCATTCTTGCTCTGAAACAAGCTCTTCAGAGCCTCCCATATGTCATTGGCTGAGTTCTTTCCCGATAAATGCGGGATTAAGTGATCCTTCACTCCATCTAGGATTATCCTCCCAGCTTTCACGTCCTTTAGTTTATGGACGACCAGTTCTTTTGGATTTGTTGGTGGCGTCACGACGGAGTTGGCAAACTCCCAAATGTTGTTCTCCATCAACACCAACATGATCCACTCCTTCCATGGGATGTAGTTGGACACTCCATCAAACCTGTCTTCGAACCGCAATCCCGATGCTGCCATCTCGACAACATGCTGAAAAACTCAAAAACTTGACTTTTGGACTTGCTGCCCAGTATCGTTGTCCGGACCCCTGCCCAAGGCTGCCTGTAGCTCTTCTGGGCTTGCTTGAATCTGCCATGACCCTGTTCTGGCTGTTGCTGCAGCTTGGCTGATTTGGCTGTCCTGCCGACAACCTACTTTTGGACCCCCCCGCGTCCTTTTTGCTGGCCGCACCATCACCTCTCTTTGCTGGTGGTTGCAAGCCCAGCACCCGCACATGCCCGTGGTCACCTCTAGCGACCTTTTGACTAGCTGTGCTGGTTGGTTTGCTTACCCAACCCTCACGGCTGCTGAGTCCACGCCCAACTCCTTGTTCGTGCAACTCGCTGTAGCTTCTATTCACGATTGCAGTCCGCTTTCTTTTGTCGACAACTAGCCTCAGATCTGCGTGCAACAACTTACCTCTACGCAGAGTCGACCTCAGCTCCCTACGCTCATGCGAATCCTCCGCCACTCTACTTGGCAGCTGCCTACTATAGCCGCTCCCTCGACCCTGTCAGTACCATCACACTTTTGCCAGTGCTGGAAATTTCATTGTTGGCTTTCTTCAGCACCTGCAACCTCCACGTTTCTTTTCTTCTGCGTCTGCTGCCTTTCCACAGCCACGTCGGACTGCTACTCCAATGGCGATTGGCTTCTCCGCTGGTATATCCTCTCACCTGCGCGGCTCGACCACTGTCCTATGATCTCACACCACTGCAGATTCTCTCTTCTACTTGGCCACCTTTGCCACGGCTATCTGAGCCTCATGGTTCCACTCGATTGCAACCCGATTCCCTTTTTGCAGTGGCTCCCGTACGCCTGTACGCTGCTGTATGAATCGTTTCCTCTTTTTTTATTGATACCTTGCAGCTCGCTATGTTGAGATTTGGGTACCTTGGAAAGTGGTCCCCTTGTGTTTGTGAACCTCTAAACACAAGAGGGAAATACTTTGTACCATGTACCATGTACTTTATGTCTAATTTCACTTTGACTTGGGAGATTTAAGTCAAAAGTGAAATTTGGTCATTTTAGCCTAAATGACTATTAATTCACTTTGTGGGTGAATTAAGGGACATAAAGTGAAACTATGGAAACTTAAATAAAGTGGGTTTTGAGTTGAGATTCTTTTGGAGAGATCTCAACCATTGATTAGGGATGAGATGAGATGATCTCATCCTACGTTGTGGGGGAGCGACCCCCCTCTCGATCTCACTCCAGAATCGCTCTCCGAACGCGAGCGTTTTTCGGGAGCGCGCTCCCTAGGTAAAAATTGCGCTCCTTGGTTTTGTAGGGAGCGTCCAGGGAGTGAACGCTCCCTGGACACTGCCTGAGCGCTCCCTACAATAAAAATGCTCCCTAGGGCCTGCGCGCGTGAGGAAGCTTTAGGGAGTTTTTTTTTGGTCTTTTAAGAGAAATGAGGGAAGGGAAAGGTAGCCTAGGGTTGGGTAAGTAGTTTAAACATGCATTCACTCCTTTTTCTCTCATTCTATTTCTCATTTCATTCACTTCACTCATCTTTGCTAAGAGGGTTTTGATTTTGAGAGTGCTCTTGCAGCTTGCTAGTTCTTGAGGAGATTGAAGGATATTAAAGGGAGATT
>ML776741.1:64801-83734 GCA_009831015.1 Picea engelmannii
GAGAGGAACACACCTCTGTGGAAGTATGTCACAAAGCTTACTGGAGGGAAAGGGGGTGGAACAGGAAAATTTATATGCCACCATTGTCGTATAGAATACACAGGTTCCTATACCCGTGTGAGAAAGCACCTATGTGGGACTATGTATTGGGATGAAGGTAAGAGTATAGGAATCAAAACCTGTGTGAAAGTGGATCTTGAAGAAAGACTCAAATACCAAAGAGAAGAGGAGGTAGCACAAAACAAAGCCAAAAAACCAAAGGTTGAACATCAGGATACACAAAGAATGTTCAGTGGTCGAGCTGCATCCGCCCATGGTAGTGCATTCTCACGTTCGCCTTCACATAGAACACTATCAGATTTCCTTGACCAAGGTTGTAGAGATGATGTGGATGCAAAAATTTTCAGGTTTTTCTATGCATGTGGTATACCATTCAATGTTCTTCGCTCACCATATTGGCATGAAATGGTCCAAGCCATCAATGGTGCCCCTAACGAATATAGGAGCCCTAGGTATGACAAAGCTAGAACCTTGGGACTTGACATGGAAAGAGCCAAAATCCAAGGTGCTCTAGGAAATTTTACAAATAATTGGAACCGACATGGGGTATCAATTGTATCCGATGGTTGGACAAATGTGAAAGGCAGGTATTCTTGGTGTGTCTGCTAGTGGTGCGATCTTCCTTTCAGCCCATGACTACTCAGATCGCTGCAAGACACGTATTAATATTGCAGAGGCCTTGCTTAAAACCATTCAAGAGATTGGGCCCTACAATGTCATTCAAGTCATCACTGATAATGCTGCTAATTGTAAGGCAACATGAGCAATCATTGAAGATAGGTACCCCAAGATATTTTGGTCGGGGTGTTTGGTTCACACAATGAACCTTTTGATGCATGATATCTTTAAAATGAAGGACCATGATTATAGACGGATTGTTGCTTTATACAAGAGAGGGAAGAAAATGATAAGATTTATTACCAATCATAGCATGGCCCACTTCATTTTTCGCAATCACTCCAAGTTGGAGTTACTAAAGATTGCAAAGACTAGATTTGCTAGCTATTATCTCACCTTCAAGCGCGCCTGTTGAAGGTAAGAGAGGCATTGGCTAGTATGGCCTCGAGTGATTCACGGCAGGATCTAAAAGACAGGGTTACATCCACATCTGAGAGAAGTGACTTTCAGGAGGTGAAGGACACAGTTCTTGATGGGCATTTTTGGCAACAGGTTCGGTATATTCTGCAGTTCACCAAACCCATTTATAGTATGATTCGGTTTGTAGATACAGATCAACCGGTGATTGGGGAGGTGTATGAGCATATGGATATCATGCTAGGCCAAATCAAAGACATTGTTCAGACGAGGGATGCGATCTTGTATGATCATATCCATAAACATGTGGTCAAAAGGTGGGATAATTTGAATGCCCCACTCCATGCCCTGGCATATGTCCTTACCCCAAAATATTATTCTTCATCTTGGTTGGCCCAACCAACACTTGGGGGTGGGGAAAGGAGAAAACCACACACAGAGCCAGAGGTGCAAAATGGATATACGCTTGCATTGGACAAGTTGGTACCTGATGAAGAGGAGCGTGCTCAAGTATGAATCGAATTGAGCAAATACATCAATGAGCATGGAGTCTTTGATAACTTGCATGGAACCAAAGATCGAGACAGGATGGGTTCTATCTAATGGTGGAACATGTATGGCTCCTCTGCCAAAAATTTGCATAAATTGGCGGTGAAGGTGCTTTCTCAGGTTGTTAACACCTCTTCTGCAGAAAGGTGTTGGAACACCTATAGCTTCATCCACAATGTAAGAGAAACAACTTGAATGCAAACCAGGATGAAAGCTTGGTTTATGTGCATTACAACTTGAGGTTGTTGTCACATTATTGTGATGTAGGGGAGGAGAGTGATTTATATGAATTGGGACAACAATCTAGAGGAGACTAATCTGGAGGATGGAGCCATTGTTTTAGAACGCTTGGAAGAGGAACTTTTGGGTGATCGTGATGGTGATCATATTCCTGGAGGAGACATGCCACCCCCATCCACTAGTGGTGTTCCAAATTCAACAATTTTACTTTTATCTTCACAACGTCCATTGTCACGTGGGGGCCATTCAACTGCTGGTCATGTTCCACGATCACTTCCACCTGTTCCTACTTCTCTTCAAAGATCACGAGATAAGAAACTAGAAGTTTCTTGTGGCAAGAGGAAAACTTAGAGAATAGTACTTAATACTTTCTACTATATACTAAATCTCTTTTTTTGTTTCATGTTTAGAAGTACTCTCTAGATTCTAGAACTTAGTACTTGGTCTTGAGTCTTGACTCTTTATTATGGCTTATTCTGTAAACAATGAAGTTATGGACTTATGAAGTTTGAAGTTGAACATTATATGACAATTTACCTTTTAAGTTTGAAGTTTGAAATTTGAATTTTGAAGTTTGAAGTTTGAACTATTCAATGAATCTTACAACTCTTTGGTAACGAATATGATGCTCTAGAGTCTAGCGTCTAGACTCTATTTCATTTTGTGGTTGATGTCTTTTACAATCTATTGATGACAAATGTTTATGATTGATGTTATATGTGTACTAAATGGTTAACTGTTGATGCTTTAATGATCATGATTCATCACTAATCAATTAGTTAAGTGATCTTATATCTATGTTTTTATGTATTTTGCAATTGATTCGACATTCTGCATGTTTTTTTTATAGATATGCTTCAAAATATTAAGAACATGTGTTTCTTCTTAAGAGGTCACAGGTTCAAATCCAGAGGGGGGTAGGGTATGTATACCTTCGTAGACTTTTCCAGTCAAATCGCTGGGCGGAGGGGGGTCCCTTGTCCCACAAACAAGGGGGTCTCATACACCAATTTGGTGTGCTGGCTTGGTCGTGACCTTAAAAATAGATTATTATTATTATTATTATATTTTTTATGTATTATATAAAAAACGCTCCAGCTCCCGGAAATTTTTGAAAATTGACGCTCCCGCTTTTGCTCCCGCTCGCGCTTCCCGATTCTGCTCCCTGCTCCCAACAACCTTGATCTCATCCACACATGCTTTAGGTTTTCTCATGTTTCCTTAAGAGGGGCGCATAGGGCAAAGGGAGGCTCATTCACTCTTATGTTCACTTGAAGAGTTTGAGAGGGAGCATTGAGGAGAGGATGGTGGCATTGAGTGAGGAAAGCTTGGGCTCCCCCATTCATGGAGGTAGCCAGGAGGCTTAGACCCTCATTTATTTGTGGAGATTGTTCTTGCTAGGAGGAGGGCGTACAACTAGCAGGGAGGACTTGCAGTGGTCAGATTGCTTTGAGGATAGTTTCAGTGGAGAGCTACAACACAGATTCAGAGTTTGGTGCAAGGGTTTCTCCATTAGAGCTTCCAACAACTATGGTGCTTCAATTCAGTGGATTGAGCAACTTGTGAGGAGGGCACACCATGCTAGGGCGCATCTCTACCTCTTGGACTTGTGTTGCAGCTTGAGTCAAGCTGCTATTGTATCAGGTTCATTTGATTATTGTACTTGTTGTATTCCACCTTCTATTCTCCACATTTATACACTCATATTCCAAACTGGTTTTCCCCAGGGGGTTTTATCGAGCGTCATGTTGACCAAAAATACCTATGTTCATTTTCATGTATGCTAGTGTTTAGAACAACATTATTTCAGTTGTAAAGATTTGTAGGTGTGTTACATATTTTATGGTATGCATGTGCTAACCTGTTGGTGACAAAAACTACATGCTAGAGCACCTAAATGGCCTATGTAACTGTAACAAAACAACAAAGAAGTTACTGAACAATTTGCTGTTATAAAACAACAACAAACCCTTGTTTGACAGTTGAAACTTAGAGCCAACTTGAGGTCAAAGACAGACCTAGTTGGCAGCTTTTTAGGACCTGAAAAATCTTCACGCTAAACTTGCAAAAAAAAAAAATTTCTTCGCTGCTACAATCTCGATTTCGTGCAAAACCCGGCCTCCTTAGAGTATCGGCTTTGATACCATGTTAATTTTTCTGAAACCTAGCACACGATTGTTAATTCTGAGCAAAATTGATTTACTGAATCACAATACAACTAGGTTCTTGACAAACATCAGCGGAAACATTAACAACAAAAACCATAAAACATTTGCACACGAGATTCGGGTAAAACCCCTGGAAAAACCCTTGCAGGGAACCATTTCTGTGAGATTTTATTATGAATTGGGGCTCCCGTCCTGGGAAAATAACCCCTTTGAGGAAATTACAATTACAACAATCAACCTTGCCTTACAAACCTCAAGACTGCTAAAACCCTTGTTGTCACTTTGTCTCTTTCCCTCAGATCCCTACACCTGCACACCTAAAAGCTCACTTTCTGTGTGTAGTCTCTATCTCACTTGTGTCTTCTCCTCTCATCTTAGTTGCCTTTTTATAATCTTGAGATTAGACCAAATCAAACCCTAAGCCAAAACCCTAGATCTCATCCAAAGTGATCAACGACTGAGATCTAATCTCACCTTCACTTCTAGATCCAATGGCTATGACTTAATTTAATTTTCACTTAAATTACTGAAGCCAATAACCTAGGCTTTTAACTTAATTAACCTCCATTCATTACAAAAAGTCATTCACTTACACATAATGAGGTTCTAATTTAATTTTCACTTAAATTACTGAAGCCAATAACTTAGGCTTTTAACTTAATTAACCTCCATTAATTACAAAAAGTCATTTACTTACACAAAATGAGGTTCTAAGAGGTATTAGACGACTTCCACGTGCTAGACACATGCCAACGTGGAAGTACATGTCTGATGCTACAACTTTCAACAACATGAGTGTTGGTGACCCTATTGTTGATAGAGGGCATCAAGACCATTGTAGGAAACTCCTATTTGATAGAACATATTAGAATGGGTTACATTTAAGTAGTTTTGTCTCTTAGATGTCATTGACATAAGCATGTTCTAAGTGGCAACATTGGTTGCATAACCCATAATTGTTGTAGCTAGTGGATTGGCGCTTTGTCATTGTAATGCAACCTCTTTTTGATGAATTTGCATTGGTGCTATGTAGCATGTAAAGTCCCATGCAAGAGATAGTTACCATGGAAGGCTTATTCTTGTTAGCACATCTCAATGTTATTTTTGTCAGGGTGTTTTATTGGCCTTGGTTTCAATGGTGGTAGAACTACTAAGTAAACAGATTTGTTTAGTGAGTTTTTCTCATTTGGCGATGTTCTCTCTACAACTTCAAACTCTCCTCCTCCTAAGAAGTTTGCACCTCACTTTCTTTTTGATCCCTCTTGGTGCTTAATAGATCTTGGGTTGAGATGGATCTATGTTGGTGTATCCAACAATCTTAAGGGATTGAGGAGTGGAGAGACATGCTAAGGCATGTAATGTTATGGTGCTAGATTTCTTCTCGCACTGATAGTTATTCAACTACTTTTACAATCTCTTGTTGAGTTTCCTCCTCTTCCTCATTATTTTCTGATTTAAGCAATCTTGTTTCTAGGCACCGATGTCCTTTGGATCATTTGTTGTTACACCCTGTTACACATGAAATTTGCACGCCTAGATACCTCGCCCTAAGTGTCGTAAAGTGTCATATAAGTGTCTCATACACCTCGACACCATGGAATAACCTATGTCACAATCCTTAGTCAATGTGGAGGAGGGATATATTACATGAAGGCCAAAATACCAAGTACACATGAATTATTATTAATATTCATGAAAAAGAAATTAATTAAGTGTGAGAATCAAGTGCACATGAATTATTATTAATATTCATGAAAAATAAAGTAATTAAGTGTGAGAATCCACCTCACATTTGGTTTCCTATTTTTTAGGGAAGGTGGAGGATCTCATGGATGGTTGAAATATTTCCTCCTTGAAATCCTCGAGAGATATTTCCTCCCTAAAATCCTTAAGAAATATTTTCTCCCTAAATATCTTAGAGATCCCTTTTTTAGTGGATCGGATGAGAGATCCTCTCCATGGTGGTTAAGCTTCCAAATCCTATATAATGAGGGCTTTCCATGGAGGAGGGGGGCATGGAGAAGTTTAGAGATACCAAACTTATGATCTCATAAGGAAGGAAGCAATTGGAGGCATCAAACTTATGGTCTTGGGAGCTTTGTGCAAGGGCTGGACGAGGAGGACTTGGAGAGGCTGCTGCGACTTCATCAATGGTTTGTAAGTTCTCTTTTAAGTTCTCATTAATATATGTGCTTGGCCTGTTTCCTTCAAGTTTGTGTACATTTGCATGGACTTGTCTCTTTGGATGAATCTAGCTTTAAACTAATCATGGTAGAATAGGAAGTATGTTTTGTTTTCGTTGTTCATTGGATTGCAGGACTTGTTAAAGGACTTGGAAATCAAACCCAACTTGGACTGAGCGAGGACAAACTTCATAAAAAGGTACTCATACTTTCTTCCTCTTCTCTATTGACTAGCTTAGCTAAGTTTAAAGGAAAGTCAGTGTTCAAATTTAGCACTTTTCTGTCTTGGTCATAGGGGTCTAAGAACCAAGAGGAAGTTCACTTGTCCGCAGGGGGATTTTCCTGTAACACACCCAAAGAATAATCCTTTAGCTCGCTTCTCTTTCATTTGCTCGGACAAGAGACTGTGGTTGGTTGGGGTGTGGTTGCCTTATTTGGTATGTATCTATTGTTAGCTTTTGAGGTTACTCCAAAAGTGTTTTCACCTTGCTAGGAAAGCGCTATGGCCCCTTGGTGATGCTTCATGGACATATGGACGACTCAATTTGGGTGGATGCTTGACCTTGGTTAGAGTGATAGCATGGCACCCTTACTTAGGAGGTTGTTACCCTAATTGGCGTGATGATTAACCCATTGGGTGCACACAATGGGAGAGTGAGTTGCTTGATTAGGGGAGGTACCTACCTAGTAGGAGCGTTGGGCACTTGGAGGAGGGCATTTACCCCTTTGAGCTTGGGACCATGTGATATATACCTTGGAGGTTGGACACTTGACTTGATGATTCTTGGGTTGAGGAGCATACTATATGGAGGTTGGTGATGGACCCAAACACTTGTTGAGGAGCGTTGGAGCTTTGTGACTACATTGGCACACATGAGAGTAGCATTGGACACATGAGAGGACATGTGGCACACAATTAGAGGAGGAGTGCCTTGCATGAGGACACTTGGATAATAGACCACCATGGAAGAGGGAGCATTGGACTACTTGTTAGAGAGCAAACCATCATGGATGAGGGGTGTTGAGCCCAAGGAAGATCATGCTTGGACGGTGTTTCAGTTTGGGGGTTGGATAAACCCTAGTTTGACACATGTACATCCTTGAATTGTAGAGCACTCCATATGGGGTTTCCTTGTTGGTTGCTTGTGTGGACTTTATCTTCTTTTATGTTAGCCTTTTTCACCTATTCTATATACATAAAAAGGAGAGAACTCTTGTATTAATTACCATCATTGTATTCTATTCTTTGTATTGTCTCAGAGAAGTCTTGTTAGACAATCCCTTTACCCATTATCTCGACAAAGTTTGGGGCTCGATCGCTCCAACTTGAGATTGTGTTTAGCCTTGTTTCATTTCTACATTGGGTTCGAAGTTTTGCTGACTTGGCAAAGGGGCAGGATTAGTATCTATACCTGGCCTACTGTTCATCAAAGTCCACTAGTTTAGTGATCCCCTTGGGCTGTGCTTGGTGTTGGCTTGTGGGGGTTTCAGATCTTCAAGAGTCCGTGGGTATTTTAATGGATCGACATCCTCCATTTAGATACTCTCTTGATGCTCCAAGTCACCTCCTACTTATTAAGCAAGAGTTGAACAAGATCATTTAGGATGACATCTATAGACAGTTCATATAGATTACTTGCATAAACCCATTGGGTGGGTTAGGTTCGAAGACAACTTTCTATGCTGAAGCCCGAGCAATTCATGGAGTTGAGAGACAAACTCATTGTCCAACCTCCCTACACGCGTTATCATTGGATGCATGCTCTTCGAATTTCTCTGGGTTAGTTTAGAGTAGGTTCGCATAAACTTTGGGTGGAGTCGGAGCACCGGTCTGACCGGTTAGACAAGATATGTCAATTGTGCCATCTTTGAGAGGTCGAGACAGAGGTGCACTTCATCTTCCGCTACCCCATATATATGAGACTGAGGGCTGTACCACTTTCTTTTTAGGGAGTTATAGACCCTCTCTAGTTTCCTTAGGTATCCCGACCATAGATGCTTGGCCTTATACATGTAGGAGGCCCTTAGGTTTTGTTCTCATACTCTCTGGCCACCTCCTAAACCGGTTTCCACATGGGAGATCACTTCCTTTTTTAAGGTGCTCCCATCTGCTAGGGGCACCAAGAGATAGGTGGATAGCGGCCTTGCCTTCAATTCCAGATTAGTGCGGGCTTGTGGGACTAACCCTACTTCCCGGAGACCTCAATGACATTGTTAGTCCAGATCCCACCTTGGTAGCGAGACGAGCTCACACAAGCCCCAGGGGAGGTTGACCTCTTCTAGGCAGCAACACAATACGCAGTTCAGATCCTCCTCTAGGTACTCCTTTGGACAGTCTTCTATTCTGAATTTTCTCCTCTTGGCCTTAAATGTTAAGAGAGCTAGCTCTCGTGGTCCTTGATATGTTGGCTTCCTAGGCTGTCTAGATTCTGGATCCATGTTCTTTGTACATCCTCCATCCAGATCTGCTCTCCACTTTTGGAGTTTTGTTCTCATGCTTTAGCTTAGATCAACACTTTACTTTATGCATCTTGCTTTTTGTAGGAGTTGCCTTTGTGCTCCCACTTTGTATCAACATCATTGTATAGGCACTACAGCAGTTCTCAGCTTGCTTGACTTTAATAAGACTTTTGTTTTGGAATGTGATGCTTTGGGCAAAGGGATTGGGGTTGTGTTAATGCAAGAGGGACTTTCGCTCACTTTCACTAGTAAGCAATTATGTGAAAGAAACTTGGGCAAGTCCATCTATGAGAAGGAAATGTTGGCTATTTTTCATGCAGTTGATATGTGGTATTCTTACTTGATGGAGTGTTGTTTCCAGATTAAAACAGACCATTGTAGCTTGAAGTATTTCCAGGAATAAAGGCCCTCCTCCCATGAGCAGCAAATTGGGTCATAAAAACGTTAGGGTATGACTATGAGATTATCTACAAGAAGGGGAAGGAAAATGTGGTGGCTGATGTTCTCTCTAAGAAGTATGATGAGGAAGGGTCCCTATTTGCCTTATCTTTCCCAGTGCCTGATTGGCTGTATGTGGTACGCCAAGAATGGTCAATGGATGCCAAGATCATGCACATAATCCACTAGCTACAGGCTGACCGGCACAAGCACATCCAAGCTACATGAAAGCTTCTAGCAATACTTCGGGTTAATGAGCCCAAGAAAGACTATAGCTTTACTTTAATTATTGACCAAGGGATATAAACTTTCAAAAATGCCTACACTATATGTGCATTTTAGAGAGCCTTCAATCTTAGGGTTGTTATTGTTGAGTGGATTATTTAGGGAGCTCTTTTCATTACTCAAACTTACTGATTCCTACATGTGTTCCTATTCTAATGCATTCTAAATGAGGTTGAAGACTGCCCCGGAGCACCTTGCGACAGAGTGAGTGGACAGAAAAATGAAATGCGAGAGATAAGCAGAACTAGCTATCACTCCATCGATATATGAACTTGCAGAAATAAAATTATCTAAGCACCCAACATGAAATTAAACTCACAAAATGGAAACCTACTTTATCACACTTGCAGAATTGAAATTGTAGAAATAAACCTATGTAATCAATCACACTCGTAGAGTGGAAATTGCAGAAAGAAACCTATCTAATAAATCACACTTGCAGAATGGAAAGCGCAGAAATAAATGATTTGCCAAATGGTGTATTGTTAACAGAGATCCTTTCAGCTGTGTGTTACTAGAGTGGGCCCTTGCTCTTGCAACCTTGCTGAATGAAAATGTTCTTGGCTATTGCCCTATCTTTTAGGAAATTAACTAACTAACTAACAAAAATTGCTCCCTCTTCTTGAAAATCTTCTTTCGACAAAATGAGGGAATCATGGAGAGATTTCATCCTAAAATAGTGGTAGCGGCCCCACAACGCCTTTGTGAAAGTTCCACGATCCTTAGGAATCGTTGTTGGGCTTTAGGAGCAGTCAAGACTTGAGGCTCCATTTTTCTATCACAAACTTCTTTAGCAACCTCGAACTCATCAACATTGTTGGAACTTTACAGAAACTAATCCTTATGCTGCTTAGTCACATTAGAGGATAGTGGAAAGAAGCCCAAAATTCCTCAAGCTCCAAGTATGTCCCACAAAAATGAATAGTGCTTCAACCAGTGCGTGCAATCAAACTGCTAACAGTCCTCTCCATGTGAATTCATGCAATATGTTCTTAAATTGATCAAAACTTTATCTATAAATCATGAAAACCAGGTGTGAAATTGTGCTCTACAAAAGGATGACAATAATGCATGAAAGTAGGTTAAGAGGAATAAAAAAGGGGGTTTGGGTGATCAATTAAGGCAATTAATGGCAAAAACAGATGAGAAAAAGTAGGGCAATTACCTATCTCTTCATCCCCCCCAACTCAGTGTATTGCATGTCCCTTGTGCAATCAATCAGAGTCAGACATAGGTTTAGGTTGTTGCTCTGCACAGGTGGTCCTAAAGTCATATGCAATCAATTGGGTGTTGGTATCTGCTGAATGGAAACCTCCTGATGTTGCAATCGCGCTCCAGTTCCTGCTGGCTCTCTCTTTGTCCAACATCAGACCACTTTCCCAGAATGGAATGGGAAATAACAACAAAGGAATGTGGAACTGAAGTCCTATCCAGTGTAAACCTAATTCTTTGACATTTGGTGATATACAAATGGCTACGACAAAGAGAGGCATGGATATTTGGCAAGGAGTGTGGTTCCTTTTGTTGCAACTCAACTGTGAATTCATTCCATTTGTCCCTGCAGCCCTGTACTGCATCCCTAGTAGAATTGTTGTAAACATTAATAAAATCAGAAATCACTGTTGACTGGTTACTAGCCATCTCCTCTCTGATCCATGGGTTGGAGATCTGCTTGCCATGTGCTTGGATGGTATCAGCCATAGAGGCCGATTCTGGTTGAATCCATAGTGCCGCAGTTAACTTCTCTATTTTATACAACTCCATTTCCTTCACTCGCTGGATCTTGTTCTGTAAATATGATTGAAAATGCCTGCAAATTGACATTCCCCACATAATGGTTGGAGTTTCACCGAGTGTTCTTAGTCAGCAAATCATTATGTAAGTATAATTTCACATAACAAGTTTGGACTTTCAGGAATGCTGGAGAAGAAAATCCCCTAGAACGTCTTCCCTATTTCTTTCATATGAAGTGGCAAATTCGAGATAAGCCTTTCCAACCAAATCCTCAACCATTGTTATTTTAGGTATATAACATAAACTGGAGAGGGAGGTCTGCAAGTTAGTAACTCTGCAGCTAATTCCCTTGTTTGTACTACCTTCTGCTCCAGGTCCTTGATTTCCTCCTCTTTTTCTTGAATCTCTTCATTGTAAACTTTCCTAACAACTTCCAACTATTTCTTCAATTGTTTCTTTCTCTCCCTCAAAGTCTAGATAGTGTCATGTTGATTGTTGAAATATTCCAAATTTTCTGCCTTTATCTAATTTAATTTCTTTTGATGCGTGTCTAGAGGAATACATTGTTGATGGTGGGATGAGGCTACCTCTTTCCACACATCCCTCTCTATTGTCAATTTGCTAACTATAAACTGAGCTGCTGTAACTCATCGATTAAATTGACGGATGACGAGGGTGAATTTGCGGTAGTTACTTGCTGGATATTATGTATAGTGTTCTTCATGTCAAGTACAGGGTAGTTGCTACTGCAGCTAGTTCAATGTCTTCCTCTTCAATTGGTACCCTCTAGTAATCTTCTGCATGCATATTACTGGAAGATTCACTTGTGGAATGCTGTTGTTTCAATTGTTTACTCCCGATGCCTTCGGGAGTGTCTGCATTTGATTCAGAATATCGTGCAACTGCATATGTAGTATATGTAGCCTTGGGCTTGGATTGCTGCTTAGCAGTATGTAAAATATTTAATAATGTGGTGCACTACTTCCACCCACGATGTTGACCACCTATTTCAACTAGATGTCAATGTCATGTACCTTGTGGTACAACATATTTTGAAGACTTATGGCTCGGCGGGAAAAATTTTGCCCCCAGCACGTCTTTTTGTGTACTCGGAATGTCCGCTACCTTGCGTGGGATAATAATGTAATATGCTAGCATGAGTCAATTTTTAGTTAGTTGCCTAGGACTTTATCATTAGGGAAGTCTTTTTATCGAGTGTTTTTTTTCCTCAGGTAATTAATCTTGTCTACTAGGCAATTTTAAGTATCCTTAATTATCCCTGATAAACCAATCTTTCGGTTGCTCCAAGTAGAGATACTTCCTCCATCCAAACTCATGAATCATTGTAATGTCAATTTTCCCATGCAATCTTATGTGACTAATTTTAGATCTGAAAATTACTTCCCAGTGATTCAACAATAAACCCTAATTGTTATCACTGAACAATTTTACATTGAAATTATTGACTGAAAAATACAGTAGCAGAAACAATCAAGATCAGAGATGAATCATCAATACACATGAGACACAAAATTTCTGTTCTGTAACTATCAAATTCAAAAATTATGAGGGCAAAAACCAGCCCTCCCAGCTGTCACAATTACACCAAAATTGAGGACAACCTTGTCCTCTAAAAACCAGAAAAATCAGCAAACCAAACCTCAGTAATTCTCAAAAAAATCCTTTGCCTGCAAATCTGTTGCAGCTGCCACCTGTATGGCCTGTTGACGTTAGCGGTACAGGCATGCTGCTCTGCCCAAAAGCTCGCACTTGCGGACCTGTTCTGCCTTCCCACACATGCGGACCTGCTATACCTGTCTGCTCACATGTACGGACATTTGTACGGCTTGTCTGTACAGTTTTGCTCACACGTGCAAGCTATACGACTACTTCACACATGCGGCCTGTCCTCACACGTGCGACTGTACCTTCTCCCACACATGTTACATGTTGCTCCTCTTCTCACACGTGTGACCTCCCTGGAATGAGAAAGAAGCCTTCCTTGGTTGAAAACAGAAACAAAAAATCATCAAGAAACCCTAGGCCAGATTGCTACAATTGCAGAATTTCCATTGCTGAAATTTTCAAGCTCCTAGCACAAGTGCACTCTCACTTATGCTAACTCCATAATGACAAACTGAGATTTGTCACAATCTCTCCGCTCCTTACGTAGGAGTCTTATGAGTGAGTTTCGGAACCCCTTCTAAACTCAACAATTAATTAGAATATTTTATTCCTCTTTGTGGGTGTGAAACCCCAACACAAGCCTACAAAGTCTATCAACTTGCCCATGAGGCCCTAGCCTCATTCCAAGGGGGTTTTCACTGAAACGAAACGCTGATCTGGTGCCAACGAAGATTCCCACATTCTCGACACCTCGACCTCTTGTGGGAATACCTCCCAAAGCTACAAAATCTTCAATACTCCCTCTTAGTGAGGGAGGTATTCCATCCTCCAACATCTGGATGTACCTCTGTCTCCCACATTGGAAGTGACTTTGTCTCCTGTACTGCATTTGCTACCACAGCTGTACTCCAATCCTCTTGACTGGCTGCTCCCTCTGTCGCCGAAGCAAATCCTGCTCTCCAGTTCTCTTGACTGGCTGCATCCTTGGTCACTGAAGCAAATCCTGTTGTAACAAATGGGTCCTCCATGGAGGATACATTGCTCTTAGAAGCCTCCTGCTTCAGAGCCTCCTGTCTGGCCTCTTCAACCCATGACACCTGTTTGGAAGATTCCTCTCTTCCACCTGTCCCTGAAGGTAGACTCCCTCTGGATGAGTGATGCTCCCTTTGAGCTTGTTGACTCCCTCTAAAGTCCAACTTCCTCTGAACAGTCTTGGGAGGATGCTCCTCCCCACTAGATCCCGAGGGTCGACTCCCTCTAAACTCTTGCTCCCTCTGAGCCGACACCACTGGTGGAGATATCTACTCCCTCTGAACCTACACTACTGGTCAAGCTACCTGCCTCACCAATGGTGGAGCTACCTGCTCCTCATCTGTCTCTTTGCTACTGCTGGTCACAACTTGCATAGGCTGGCCCCTCAACCTATATAGGTTGTCCTCTCTAACTCCAAGAACCATCATTGATTTGAAGCTAGATTGCCTGGGCACAAACAACACCTGTCCATCTCGAAACAATATATGGTAGCCCCTTCTTCTCAATCTCCGAGACTGAGAGAACACTTCTCCTGAGTTCTGGCACCCATAACACATTTGACACCCTCAACACTTCTCCTGACTCCAGCCTGAACGATACTGTACCAGATCCTCATACTGCATGCTTGGTCCCCATACCAAGCTCTACACACAAATTTGAGCTAGTCTCTGTGGAGTTGTCAAACAATTCGTGCACCTGTCATATGGCAAGAGGCTCCGCTATCCACCAACCAAGTCCCCCTGCTGGAAACTGTACTTGAAAAGGCGGAGACCAACAAGATCTCCCTTTGAAACCTTTCTGCAACCTCATCAACCTCTACTGCTGATGCCTGCTTCCTTCTTCCCTTCCCCTTTCGATGTGGACACTGTGAAGCATAGTGACCATAATCATGACATTCAAAACATAGGATCTTACCAAGATCCTTCTTCTGTCTCTGTTCTGGAGATGCTTCTTTCTCGGGAGAGGCCCTTTTGCCAGGAGAACCTCTTCTGCCCTTCCTAGTGTGGGCTGCAAGGGCCTCGTTCTCATCATTGCTACTCTTCACCAAACCATCCAAACCATTCCTGGACACTAACCGAGTCTTCTCGATACATTCAGTCCATAGTCTATCAATGTCTGGCAACTTCTCTCGTGCACAGATCCCCTGACAAATGGTTCCCAAGACTTGGGAAGACCTCTCAATGCTACATTTACCAGCTCAACATACCCAACCTTCTCATTGATGGCCACAAGTTGATCACGGATCTAAGTTATATTCATAAGGTAGTTGACAACTGTGTCCTCACTGGACATCTTAATAATTTGAAGCTGGTGCTTCAAATGCAACTTCCTGCGTATATTCCCGTTTTGGTATAGACCCACCAAAGCATCATACATTTCCTTGGTAGATGTCTTCTCAGCAATGTGAGGAATCAAGTGATCCTTTACGGATTCTAGCAACACCCGCTTGGCCTTCACTTCCTTCTTCTTGTGAGCTGCCAATTCCTGCGGATCGGTAGGAGTTGTAACCACACCTTCAACATACTCCTTGAGGTCATTTTTTTCTAATAGAAGGGGAACCCTAGCCTTCCAAGCTCGGAAGTTAGTTTCCCCTTTCAACCCGTCCTCAATCTTCAAAGTGTTCACCATGGTGACCTACCCAAAACAAGAACAACATTCTTCCAGTGTTGTAGCAAAAATGTGTCTCAAGATGATCCCCTTCTCTTCAAAGACTCAACTCTAATAACATGTCAATTTTCACATGCAATCTTATGTGACTAATTTCAGATCTGAAAATTACTTCCTAGTGATTCAACAGTAAACCCTAGCTGCTATCACTGAACAATTTTACATTGAAATTATTGACTGAAAAATATAGTAGCGAAAGCAATCAAGATCAGAGATAAATCATCAATACACATGAGACACAAAATTTATGTTCTGTAACTTATCAAATTTAGAAATTATGAGGGCAAAAACCAACCCTCCCAGCTGTCACAATTACACCAAAACTGAGGACAACCTTGTCCTCTGAAAACCAGAAAAATCAGCAAACCAAACCTTATCAAATCTTGGAAAAATTCTCGTCCTGCAAATTTGCTGCGACTGCCACCTGTACGGCCTGCTGAGGTCAGTGGTACGGACTTGCTGCTCTGCCCAAAAACTCGCACGTGCGGACCTGCTCTACCCAAATCGCACTGTGGACCTGCTCTGCCTTCCCACACATGCGGACTTGCTGTACCTGTTTGCTCACATGTGCGGACCTGTGTACAGCCTGTCCATATAGTTTCTGCTCACACGTGCGAGCTGTACGACTCCTTCACACGTGTAGCTTGTTCTCACACGTGCGGCTAGACCTTCTCCGACACGTGTGGCCTGCTTCTCCTCTTCTTCTCACACATGTGACCTCCCTGGACTGAGAAAGAAGCCTTCCTTCGCTGAAAACAGAAACAGAAAGTCACCAAGAAACCCTAGGCCAGATTGCTGAAATTTCCAAACTCCTAGCACAAGTGCACTCTCACTTGTGCTAATTCCATAATGACACACTGGGATTTGTCACAATCTCTCCTCTCTTTATATAGGAGTCTTATGAGTGAGTTTCAGAACCCCTTCTAAATTCAACAATTAATTAGAATATTTTATTCCTCTTTGTGGGTGTGAAACCCCAACACAAGCCCACAAAGCCTATCAACTTGCCCATGAGGCCCTAGCCTCATTCCTATTGATACCATGTTGATTTTTCTATATGAGATGATATGTGAGATCGATAGATGTATTATTACAATGATGAGTGTTCCATATATAGAGAACATATGGTGACCATCCATGAAGGGATGCGTCCCTTGGATAATAAATAACTATTTATTATTATTACTTATATATATTATTTAATAATCAATAATTATATAATTAATTATTTATCTAGGAGAATGTCTTCCCGATGTTGTCCAAACATCAACACTCCCTCTCAACGAGGGAGACATTTTGCATTATGCCAAGTTTGTCTCTGAAGTATACAAACTTCGTCCTAGACTCATGACACCTGTCTATTAGTCCTTGGAGATGTCTCTCTCCCACTTGAATTGAGTGGAAACTCCCCCTACAACTCTCCCTCTAAGCCAACTGATTCTCTCTGAGATCAGGCTCACTTTGGGTCCGCATGTGATAGCATCTAGCATCTTGAGTCTTTATCATTCCTTGTCAAATCACCATGACTAGGACAAAGACCACACCGGGGTCGTTCACCACAGGTACACCCCCGTGAGTGAATGTTGGCCCGATGTTAACTGACACATGGAAAGCACCTCAAGCACCTCGAGTCCATATTATTCCTTGTCACGATCAAGGAAGGACTACGCCTGGGCCCATTTACCACAAGTACACCTTTGTGATAAATGCATCCTATCTCCCTTGGTCTGCAGCCCAATCTAGGAGAAGGTTTGCCCGATGCTTACTCGGTACATTGTAGCAAAATGTCTGTCACACATGGCACTCTCATGTAGACTTCTAGAGGCTACTCCCTCTAGAAACACTAGGGACAACTCCCCATAGTGTGTGACGTCAAGGTCAACTCCCTTGACATGTCCTCATGTGCTCTCCATAAGGGACGTTGGGCTATAAGCCCAAACCCACTTATCCCTTCTCAGATAAGTGGCCTCATAGATCAACTCAACTCAGTCACAGAGGAGTACGATTTGGAGAATGTCTCAGGAAGCTACAAACATCAACACTCTCTCTCAGCGAGGGAGGCATTCTCTGCCACACCACGTCTGTCACAGAAGTACTCGAACTTCGTCCTGGTAAGGGGTTTGGTAAGAACATCAACAACTTGCTCATCTGTAGGAAGGTACTGCACCAATATTGCCTTCCTCTGCACCATGTCTCGGATGTAATGGTACTTAATCTCAATGTGTTTCGATTTGTCATGAAACATTGGATTCTCTGAGAGCTTCACACAACTATGGTTATCACAATGAATAACGGTGGAATCCAACACATGTCCAAATAAATCTTCAAGGAACTTGCGAAGCCACACTGCTTCGCGGACTGCCACACTCAATGCAATGTACTCTGCTTCTGCGGTGCTCAAGGCCATAGAAGTTTGTTTCCTGCTAGACTAGGAAACCATTGCAGATCCCAAAGTGAAGCAACACCTGAAGGTGCTTTACATGTCCATTGCGCTCCTTGCCCAATCAGAGTTAGTATATCCTTGCAATCTCATGTCAATACTGGAAGTATATCTTAGACCATGTCCAACTATGCCTCGCAGTTATCTCAACAAATGCTTCGCAAGAATCCAGTGTGTCTGTCTTGGTTGACACATAAACTAGGTGAATGCACTCACTGCATAGCAAATATCTGGGTTGGTGTTAACCAGATACATCAATGATCCAATCAGCTGTCTGTACAAGGTCGGATCAATCTCGTTGGAATCAGAAGAAGACACACCTAGTTTCTTCAGATTCGTCACTGTTATCGCACAGTTTGTAGTAAGGATAAAGGATAGATGTAAAGAGGCAAACTGGCGTAACTGAACCAATCCCACCCAATGTCATCTCGATGGGAAAGTTCTCTCTGTTTAGGGAGGTAAGGCCCAGGGGAGATGTCCCCAGTGACCTGGAGTTTTGAGAAGGCAAAGGATTGCAAGAATAAAGGTAAATCCCCCCCTCACAAGTCACCACCGAGGAGATAGTCCGGCTAACAACCAATAAAGAGAAGTACAACCAAGAGATGGAGATGTACCTACCCGAGACAAAGCAACAAGAAATAGATATATGCAAGCTTACTCGCTTGGTTAGTACTTCATAAAATCAATGACTATCTGATATATAAGCAATTGAACAATAAATATTGACGAAGTCAATGTTTATATAATAGCAACGATGTACAATATCACTTCTTCAATAAATGCTGAAAGAGTATGGCATTCAATACAACAATTAACACTTCATTCAGGTAATGCCTTCTAACAACCATTCAATTGCTCATAAGTAAAACGATAGCTGCACAATGATGATAATAGCAAAGGATGAGGACAACAAATGAGTTAGTAGGGTTAGTCTTAGGCTAGGGTTAGAGTAGTTAGGGTTTTGTTCAAAGTATTAAGAGTTGTTTTGAGATTACACAAAGGCTTAGATCAGTGC
>ML776741.1:84079-99093 GCA_009831015.1 Picea engelmannii
TGCAAGAAATAACAATACAACCATTCAATTAAGAAGTTTTGCAGAAATTTACTTACATTTCACCAAGAAATAACATAGCAAACCCTAGTTGTAACACCTTCCATCAAGAGAAATGCCAAAAATGCCAATAGAAATCCAAAAATCCCTTCCTTCAACAAGTGCGCCTCATAATTTCAGCCAAGAACCTCAAGTGTAGCGCAAATTTCAGATCTCACTAATGAGTGAGTGAGAAATGATGAAAAAATGAAGGTTAAAACCCTCAATTTATACAGTACCATGACCTAATTTCACTTTTAGGTCATAAAAAGGTTGACAAGGCCAAAATACTAAAAATCATACTGTTTTACATTAAATGCTTAAAATTAAACCCTAATCAAGCTAAAGGGTGACATTAGCCCCTTCTAGGGCAAATGCAACATCTTGGAGCAAAACGTTAGCCCTCCTTGGGCTTCTCCAACCTGCCACATGTGCCAAAACTGCCCCAGCTGTCTCCCAAAGCATCCATGCTGCTAGGTGACGTCATGGTCATGAAGGGTGACGTCCTAGGCCTTCCAAGGCCAACGTTCCACTGAAAAGGGCACAATCCCCCTAGGTCAAGCTCTGTCGGGGTGCCTCTACAAGACATCCTCCTTCTCTCCTGTGCAAACCCCTCTGTCCGGTCTCTGCCCCCTGCAGGGGTCTCAACATCCATCTTGTGGGCTCTTCAGCCCCATGGAGGTCCGAACTAATCATCTCCCCATGTGTATCGGTCCAATATGGTACCTGTCCGTCGGGCATGATCTTGCACATCAACAGCTACGCCCTCCATGGGCTCATAAGTCACAGGGATCATAGCAATGTCAATCACATCTCATCATCAATATTATTAAACATGTGCATAAAACCTCTATTATCCAGTTAAAAGCTCAAAGACATTATACAAGCCTGCAATACAAGTTTGGGGAAAGTGACAAGGTGTCCTATTGGGCTAGTGTCCACTGGAAGAGGAAAGTTTCCGGAAGATACCTCATCTGAGCCATGCAAGTGGTTGATGTGGATAAGGGATGTCCAGGCAAGTGGGTGCAATGAGAGCAGAGGGTGCAAAGCTTTACTTGTGGGTGCCTTTGTAGAAGGCGAGCTGCACCTGTCCTGGATGCAATTTTTTCCAAGCCCATTCATGCCTTTTATTCTTTATTCTTCATTCATTTATTCTTTATTTCTTTTTTTCTTCAAGAGGCTAATCAAGGGACACTGCCCTGGCGTGGTGACCAGTGGTGACAGTGTTACCCACAAGTACTTTCACAGAAATGAGAAGGCTGGTTCGTGATGAGACCCCCTTTCCCATGGCCATGCAACCAAGGGTCATTACTCTGGCGTGGTAACCAGTTGGTGGTAATGTCATACTGCTAGGTACCCATGGACCTAATACGCTGGCTTGTGATGAGACCCCCTATCCTTTGACTAGGTCTTGTTTTATTATTTTATGGGTCCCTTTTGTTTCTTGCTGAGAAGCCTTTCATTGCTTTCTCGGGGATCCCTGGGCGAAGCATCTCGAGGCTTTATTCTAAGGCTTTTATCTTTTGCCAGCTTGCTTTACCTTCTGGGCCTTTAGCCCCTTCTTCCCATTAGGTAAGGTGTAATCCTCAAATGATAGGTCAACCCAGTGCCCGGACAAGTGTAATGGGATAGGTGAGCGGGAAGCAAGATGAAAAAGTGGTGCTATGATGGGAGCAGACGACGACTTTTTAGAAACCCCCCCAGTGGCAAACCAGAACCTAAGGACACAGGCTTACTAGGGCATCCTATCAATCCCCCCAGACGTGGTCAAGCAGGCAAGTGTAAGATCCAAGCATTTGTTAGAAACAAAAGGAATTAAATGCACATATTCAAAGGTTTTGAAGATCAGAGTGACACATACCATGATACCCGGACTCATTACCTCATGGAGCAAGAACCATCTCTGACACAAAACCAAGCCGATGGTGATGGATGTCGCTGCTGCTGCTGACAAAGTAGAGGCGCTGAAAGGGAGAAAAGATGGGCCCTCCAGGGCCATGCTAGAGTCGATCCGACTCTCGGTACTCCATGTCTAGGACCTGTGGGCCTCGAGACATGATCTCCTAGTTATCCCTAAAAGTGGGGGATAACAATCACCATTAGTGTAGCCATGGTCTTACAGTTCAACATCCCTAACTTCTTCAATATCTCAATTGTGTACTTCCCCCGACTCAGGAAGATGTCATCAGTTCTTTGCCACACCTCTAGTCCCAAGAAGTAGTGCATCATACCAAGGTCCTTCATCTCAAACTCAAAGGCCGATGCATACTTGCATTCAACAATAAGGCTCTTTGTAACGGTGAGGAATAAATCATCAATGTAGAGGACCAAAAATCAGGGACTCACTATTAACAGTTTTGTAGTACAGGTTGGGATCAACAACACTTTTGCTGAAGCCCAAACTCATAAGGTGTCCGTCAATCCTCGCATACCAAGCTCAAGGTGCCTTCTTGAGTCCATACATGGCCTTCATCAACTTGCACACATGTGACTCCTTCTCATGTATCACGAAACCATCTGGCTGCTCGATGTACACTTCTTCCTCAATCTCTCCATTGAGAAAGGCTGTATTCACATCCATTTGATGTAGTCTCCAACCCATGTATGCTGCAAGGGAAATAATCGTCCAGATAGAAGTGTATCGAGAAACAGGAGAAAATGTCTCCTCATAATCTATTCCCTCCACCTGAGAGAATCCTCTAGCAACAAATCTTGTTTTGTGCTTCTCGATGTCCCGTCAACTGTGTGTTTGATCTTATAGATCCACTTGGAAGTCACTACAGACTTCCCCTCAGGTCTCGGAACAATATCCCACACATCATTCTTCATGATGGACTGATACTCCTCCATCATGGCATCTCTCCATACTGGATGACTAGATGCCTCCTCATAACAGGAAGGCTCAAAATAAATGATGTGGCTCATAGTTGCGGCATAGCACGAATATCTTTGAGGTCTCTTGCTCTCTCGGAAGGTACCACGAAGAGCTGCATGTCCTTCTGCCTTTTGCAGAGTCTGATGAGCCCATGCATGTCTCTTTCGACCTACTGCGACGTCTCTGGGAACATCAACTAGAGCTACGGGATCAACAAGATCAATTGGATCAATAGGCTCAACTGTCTCCGTCTAAATTGCTAGAGGGTGAGGGGGATAAGGCACCATCTCTTCCTGTCTCTCACTATCAATCTCTATGTGAGATCCTCTAGATTTCCTGAAGACTACCTCCTCCTCAAAGGTAACATCTTTGCTTACCTCAATTTGTCTCTGACCAGGGATGTAGATCTGATATGCCTTCAAAGACTCACTGTACCCCACAAATGTACCTTTTCTGCCGGAAGGGTTTAGCTTGGTCCTTTTCTCCTTGGGTACATGAATGTATACTGGATACCCAAATATCCTGAAGTGTCCAACCTCAGGCTTCACTCATGAACTGTGTCTATACTAGACATCTCGTGGTTCCCTCGTTCAACACATGTCTAAGACATATCGAGGTTCCCTCATGGAACCATTGTCTTCTCTTGGACACATTGAGGTTCCCTCATGAAACCAATGTCTTGGTTCCTTCATCTGATCGTCTGAGGCATGTCAAGATGAAGTATACATTCCCCCCTACTAGTCCACAGAGGACCCTCCGGGGAGAATATCTCATGATGTTGCCTCAAACATCAACACATTGACACCAAGCTCCATTGGAATCGCTATGACCAAATTGTTATCATACAGAGCTAGCATCTCCAAGTGACTGCAGTTGCCCCAACTCAGGTGGAATTCTACCAGAGAAATCATTTTGCCACAGAATCAGATTAACTAGCCTCTAAAGCTTCCCAAGCTCCTTGGGGATTCCACCTTGAAGAAAGTTTGGAGCAAATCCTAGGAACTGCAGGCTCTCACATACCGCCAATCTGTGCTAGTATAGGACCAGACAAAGAATTTTGCCTTGCACGAATGACTTGCAGATTCTTAAGATTCCCATTTGTCTGAGGAATCTGACCAGTAAGATTAATGGTGTGAATAACGAGCTCCACAAGAGAAGTAAGGTTACCAAGCTTTGCTGGCATACTTGCCATCTCTGTTGCAATTAACGCCTTCCCATTCGTATCGGAACGATGGTTCCGATTGCAAGGCATTCCATGTAGTATACCTAGGGAGGTACCCAATGAGAATGTGGTTACGTATTATTAGTGGAAGTCATTTAATATATGAGAATGTGGTCATTCAATGTAAGGTGGACTAGGTCCACTATATTAATAAAGGCCTACTATGGTAGTTAGATGTAAAAATGCAAGAAGGCTCTCTAGAAGGTTCCTAGGAGATAGAGAGAGCTATATAAAGAAGTGTAAGCAGTGTAATGAAACATAGTGAAGAATATTGTCATTGTAACAAGCAAGTATTGCTTGAGGAGTGCATTCCTTCCATAAGGAATAATATATGGTGTTACCCTACCTCAAGGGTTTTCTTTATTTCTTGTGTTCAGTATTTGGTGAATGGTTTGGTGTTTATTATTGGTTTATTGTTGAGGTATATTTGCAGATCTATTTAGGTACTTAACATTCCAAGTCATGAGTTTCTTAAATGGGTCATCCATGCTGCTCTTCAACTCCATAAGGGCCTTCACTTCTTCATTCAAGCAATCAATGAAGCTCTGCGCTCCTCCGATTCACTACATCGCACCGAATAACCTAGAGAAAAGGCCTCTGACTCGTCTCCAACCCCAGAGCAAGCTCCTCCATTTGCCTCTCATTCATCACCGCCAGGGTTCCGAATGAGACATAGATAACAGACTGGGGAGATTGCTTATCTAGCCAATCCAAACATTCCAATTCCTCTGCTAATAAGCTAGTCAGCCTAATTAATTCGATTTTATTCAAATTTGAATTAACTCTATCGAGGAACTGAGATGGAATCAAAGGCCCTATTGGACAGAGCCCAACTTCTATGGGGAAAGTGTCGATGATGGGAGCTTCTAAATAATAACAATAGTTGGAGAGAACCCATTTTATCTGCTTTATTCTCTCCATGTTGCGAAGCCCCACCTTGTGTTCCATTGGATATTTGACAACTTGTTCGATGTCCATCAACGTTTTTTATTATTCTCTTTCATCCCCAACAACTGTGCCAAAAAGTTCCAGCAATACTTGGGATTAATGAGCCCAAGAAAGACTGGAGCTTTACTTTAATTATTGGCAAAGGACCACATTGTATGTGCATTTTACAAAGCCTTTAGTGTTAGGGTTGTTATTGTTGAATGGATAGTTTGGGGGGTTCTTTTTATTATTCAAACTTACTTATTCCTATAGGTGTTCCTATTTTAATGCAATCTAAATGAGGTTGAAGACTGCCCCTGCAACACCTTGTTGCAGAGTGAGTGGACAAAATTGAAATGCGAGAGATAAACATAACTAGCTATCACTCCATTGATAAAAGAACTTGTAGAAATAAAATCATCTAAGCACCCTGTTGCCGCCTTATACACACCTCGGAGACGTGGAATAAATCTTCAATCCACTCAGTGTGTCCTTGGGGGCAAGTGAGAGTTAAGGTGCTGTCACCTAATCCTCAACTCCTCCGTCTAGGCTAACTCTAGCGAAGCCAAGGGGGGTAGTCCCTAACAAATATACTAAG
Organism: Picea engelmannii; assembly: GCA_009831015.1. Taxonomy (NCBI): domain Eukaryota; kingdom Viridiplantae; phylum Streptophyta; class Pinopsida; order Pinales; family Pinaceae; genus Picea; species Picea engelmannii. The sequence continues at coordinate 89,738 of ML776741.1, forward strand.
GCTTGAACTAAACTAAGTACAAAAAATGAATCTAGGAGTTTATTCTTTCATTAACCAGCATAAAGCAAAAAATACACAGTTCACCACAATATATATCAAATATACACTTGCATAAAATGATACTTAAGACACAATTGTTAGATGCAAGTAAATTCAAATTTGCTTCCAAGTGAATGACTAAAAAAGAATGTGAAGCATATGGCTTTGCAAAAATGTGTAAATGAGACCAGTGCCTTAAAAGGATTCGTGGACAATGTAGATCGAGTATTTTATTAAGGTAAATTAATGGTAGATTAATGAAAGGTTGTGTGGCCTCTTTAGAGGCTACTTCTTTGTTTGGAAACTTGCGGAGAACTTACCAAAGCCCTAGGGACCTCACCAGTAAGTTCATTAAAGGTGTCGGATGTCCAAAACGGGTGGGAAGCCAAGTCCCGAGAGGGCCCGCCTTACTTCACAGATTCCCTTTAGGCGTTTTCCCGCGCATTAAAGTAGCAACTATTGAGATTTCCCTAAATATTCTATCACCACTTACCAGCCCAACATGTATGAAACTTACTCCCAACAGATCGAAACTAGCTCGCAACTGGAAGGGTCAGGAACTGCACTGGGAGTTGAGGGGAGTCGTTTATTTTAAACAAATAAGTAAAATACTGAAATTGAAATGTTTTGTAATTACTAGAGTCTTCACTGACCAACCTCTTTCGAGGAGCTGAGGAGACAATTTATTTGCCAAATTGAAAATTGCAAAATGAAAAAACTGAAAATAAAAGCAAACTAAACAATTAAAGATTACTATGATTGAAATTGAAATCTAACCTATGAAGGTTGTGTAGTGCTTTAAGATTGTGAAAGTGATTCCCTTTACTTGATCTTTAGATTATGAGATAGATTAAACTTTAAGCAAAAAAGGAAATCATGCATGAAAACTGAACACACCACCACACTGGTTCCCCCCTTTAAGGGGAAAGAGAAAAGAGTGAGGCCTCCTTAGCCTCACTTATTTTATTGATTTACTTTGCAATTGCCTTTATTTCTTTTTTGGAAGACTTATGATCCTTATAACTTGGGATCACAAGTATTACAAGGTTTTCTTTGAAACTAGTCTTCAATGGTTCACTTTCGGGATCAAAACAACTCCAATCTTGGTCAAATCAGGCAGAGTTTCTCTCTCTTTATTCGATGACTTGCTAGAAAACAATGAACAAATTAGATCAAATTCACCTAAAAGACACCTTTAAAAGTGCTTCGAAAAAATGAAAATTTAAACTGAACTTTTCTGCAAAATTTTCTAAGTATAAAAGAAGATTTTTTGGAATTATAGACAACTTAAGAAACTAGAAAAATGTTCTCTTTAGTCAGCTTTATCTTGCTGTTATAAAGTAGTAAGTAAAGCTACTAAATAGCTCAATCTAAACAATTAAAACATTTTACTTTTTGCCTAAAGAAATCTGAATACTAAAAGACACCTTTAAAAGTGCTTCGAAAAAATGAAAATTTAAATTCAACTTTTCTGCAAAATTTTCTAAGTATAAAAAAAGTTTTTTTGGAATTATAGACAACTTAAGAAACTAGAAAAATGTTCTCTTTAGTCAGCTTTATCTTGCTTTTATAAAACAGTTAGTAAAGCTACTAAATAGCTCAATCTAAGCAATTAAAACACTCTACTTTTTGCCTAAAGAAATCTGAATAAAGAACATGCAAAAAGTGAAATTTATTCCTAGATCTAGCTTTGATTATGAGATGAAACTTTTGCCTAGATCAAGAAGGTCATGCATGCCTAAGATTTCAATTAATTTAACTTTAAAAATGAACTATCTTTGCATGCAAAACATAAAGTAATTTGAAGAAGAATTTTGAATTTAAGGAGAGATGGAGAAAGAGAGGGTTTTCTCTTTGAAACTTGAATCTTGTGCTATGGGGTCCTTTGATCAATGAAAGAGGGAATTGTTTTTCTATCTCTTGAAGAAGTTGACGGATGAATCTCCTATCCCACTCTCCTCCAAGCTTGAGTAACCTGTTTGATCTTTTCCAATCCTTGCAAACATTTGTTAGAAAAGTATTTTCTACAAAAGAGACTTGGAAACACACGTTAGTTCATTGGAAAAATATGCATCTTTAAATCTCTGAATATAGGAAGATAACAGGATCTAAGCAATAAGCAAATTGAATAAATCCTATCCTATTATGTGTTAATACACCTTCAAGGCTTTATATGAAGTAGATATACAAAAAATTGAATCAAATACCAAGTTACCTCAAGATCATGCACAATTGTCCAAGCATCCACACATTACAACAATGACCATAGACCTCCAAAGTCTTTTATTCAGTCTTTCAAAAGAGTGTTACAATAGTATTACAATAGCAAGTATCAATTCCCAAGATCTAACCAAGTTTGAGAGGAGGGATCGACCTTCTTAAATAGCCAAGTGAGTGGTTAGGGTTTCCTTAATGAGAAGGCAAGTCATCCTTGAGTGAATGGCGAGTTGTGAAAGCAAAAAGATGGAAAGGTTTAGGTGGATGGTGAGTGGCAAAAGCACAAAAGGATGAGTTAAGTCGAGTGGTGAAAGCAAAGGTGGATGTTTCTTATTCAAGAAGCGTGTGAGTGGATGTTTCTTATTCAAGAAAAACGTGTGAGTTGGGATAGAAAAGCGCTTTAGTGGAAATGGAAACGACGACTAGACTCAAGTCTACTCAAGGATAAGTGCTTTCTCATTTTATGAAAGATCCAACAACTCTCTTTAAGACTCAAGACAAAAGGAACATGTGGGAGACATGTTTCCTTATTTTAAGGAATTTTGATTTTTCCTTTTAATTGTCTTTTATTTGGCTAATTTCGAGAGAAATTAATTTTTTAATGATTAATAATCATTATTTTTCTCTCAAAAGGTGGTCTATGGGTAAAGTGGGTATTTTGAGACGGAAAATGAATATGCCTAAGGCACATGATGCCTCCTAGTACCACTTTTTAGGATTATTCATCAATTACAATTAAAATATCCCGTTTTGCGGGAAATTTTATATTATCCGAAAAACATAAAAAAAAAACCTAAGGGGGACTTAGCATATTTTCATAAGACTTTAGGAGTATGTTTAGCATGGTAATATATGTTAGACACTAGGCTTAGATCCATGCTAAGGTCTAACCATGAGTATACACTCCAGCTCTGGAGGAATTGAGTGAAAAAACTCATAAATTATAAATTGTCTGAAAACGACAAAATATAATTAATAAGTAAAAAAACACTCCAGAGTAACAACTCATGTCTAAGTCGAAGGTGGCTAAGACCTTTTACAAGTTCATCATGCAACATCTCTTATTACAATTTTTTATGCAAAAATGTGAAAAAGTTGGTCTTTATTGACCCACTGAACTTCTGAACTCCGAGTTTTGAACAATAATGTTCAATCTTTGGCGGCTCGCTGGAAGTCCATCCTTGTGCAACTTTGATGGATAACACACCCAACAGTAAATGAAATTTCAGAAATAAAATCATTTAAGCACCCGACAGTAAATGAAACATGCAGAATGAAAACCTACTTTATTACAGACAGTAAATGAAACATGCAGAATGGAAACCAACTTGCAGAATTGAAATTGTGGAAATAAATCTATCTAATCAATCACACTTGCAGAATGGAAATTGCAGAAATAAACCTATGTAATCAATCACACTTGCAGAAATAAATGATTTGCCAAACGACATATTGCTAATAGCCATGTGCTGCAAGAGTGGGCCCGTGCTCTTGCAGCCTTGCTGAATGATCTTTGGAACTAACTTAGAAAAGAAGTCACAAAAATCCTAGTAATGACAGAACAATTATTTTTCTATTATAAAAGCAAGCTAACCAGAACGGTTCACTTTATAAACCATAAGTCACTTTATAAACCATGTCACTTTTAACATGTCACTTGTAAGATTCCTTAGTATAAACTTTATAAGTGGTTTATAAAGTTTACATTTAGTTGGAGAATGTATTATGGCTGTGGTTTATAAACTTTACTTTTAATATATTTAAGAGCCGATGCTTAAAAGTTTATATTAGTCGTAACTGTTGAAAAAACCCTTGCTGGACGAGTAATCCATTTATTAGTGCATAATCCAAAAATTCAAAAAATCCATGGTCTTGTCTATAATATAGTCCACAGGTTGGTGCAAGTAACATGGCGCTAACGTTAACTTGTCCTGTCAACCAGCTAGCCGATCTGCATGGCTTACCAAACAACACGTATCGTTCTTGTCTTCCGTCTCACTGATCTAACCATAAGCGGTTCACTCTCCCAATCTTTTCAATAAGCTCAAAAAGCCCTAGATCAGTTGGAAAAGCTAACAAAATTGTTATATTTATTTCGGAGAAAGAAGTGGAGCAAGCAAACACAAAGACGAAAGGGCGCCATTGCAGAATCTAACCTTCCTTCTCTTTCGGGGTGGAGATAACATGGGTTCCCCCCCGAACTCATGTATGTGGATCAATGGGACCAAGTCCATACAAATCCTGGGTGGATCTCGATGGATTCGGATCCCAATCCATATCCGATCCAAGGATCTACGAATCCAGCCCCAGGGTTTGATGTATTCGGTAACTTAGCTTTTTTTATACAAGCTTTTCAAAGTATGAAAATGTTCTTGGCTATCTCCCTATCTTTTAGGAAATTAACCAACTAACAAACAAAAACCGTTCCATCTTCTTGAAAATCTTCTTTTGACAAAATGAGGAAATCATGGAGAGATTTCATCCTAAAATAATGGTAGTGGCCCAACAACGCCTTTGTGAAAGTTCCACTATCCCTAGAAATTGTTGTTAGGATTTAGGAGTGGTTGAGACTTGAGGTTCCACTTTTCTACCTTGAATTTCTCTAGAAACCATGAACATTTCAATGTAGCTAGAACTTTATAGCAACTTATCCTTATGCTATTGAGGCATATTAGAGGATAGTAGAAAAAATCTCAAAATTCCTAAAGCTCCAAGTATGTCCCACAAAAATGAATAGTGCTTCAACCAGTGCATGCAATCAAAACCACTAAGAATCCTTCCCCCGTGAATTCATGCAATCTGTTCTTAAATTGATTAAAATTTTATCTATAAATCATGAAAACCAAGTGTGAAATTGTGCTCTCCAAAAGGATGACAATAATGCATGAAAGTAGGTTAAGAGGAATAAAAAGGGGGGTTTGGGCGATCAATTAAGGCAATTAATGGGAGAAATAGATGAAAAAAATTAGGGTAGTTACCTAGCTCATCACTACACATGGTAGATGATGCACTTTGCTATAAAGGCCTTATCTTTTTTGTTTGGGATTCCCCATCTAAGTGCAGAATAGGTCATTCTGGGTTTCATAAAGCATATGAAAGGATTTTTGTGTTCATTCTTTTGGGAAGGCATGAAGAAGGACAACCACACCTTTGTGGCAGAGTTTGAAACTTGCCAATGACACAAGGGGGAAACAATAAATCCTCCAAGAGCATTACAACCCTTGCCCATTCATGCCATCATGTGGGTTGACATTTCTATAGATTTTATTGTGGGGTTATCGTAATCAGGCAACAAGTCAGTGATTATGGTAGTTGTTGATTGCCTTCAAATTTGCTCACTTCTGTGCCTTACAACACCCATTCAAGGCCTCCACCATAACATGTCTTCATGGACAATATTTTTAAACTTCATGGCATGCTTAAATCCATTGTGGCTAATCATGATCCCACCTTCACTAACAATTTTTGGTAGGAGTTGTTTTGGCTTCAAGGCACCCAATTGAATCTCTGCATTGCATATCACCCCCAAATTTGTTGATGTTTTGGTAGCATCGAGAGTATTCTCACATGTGTGGGGCTTTGTGGGCTTGTGTTTGGGCTTCAGACCCACATGTGTGATTAAAAAAGTCTAATTTAATGTTGAGTTAATTTAGGGGCTTCTTCCATGCCCTTTTGAGTCATATAAAGGGAGATCATGCGAGAAGATGAAACATAAGGTGAATGTGAGGATTCATTCTTGGAGTGAAGGGTGTGGTGACCTCAGCCAACCATGGAGTAGGCCGAGTAGGGCCTCAAATCTGTTGTTTGGAAGTGTTCTGGGCAAGGAGAAGGAAGTCGCAGGTCTGTGCGAGGCTCGACTGACAGGAGAGAGGCAGTGGTTGAGTATTGTAGGGCTCGACCTGCAAAGGAAGGTAGCCATAGGTTTGCTGGAAGGACTCAACAACAACCTAGGAACCTCTGCCAAGGACAGTGGTGGGTTGGAAGGACTCAACCCTAGTGTTGAAGACCTCAGTTCAAGGGTGGGAAGGACTTAGCCAGACTTGTGCAAGGAGTGTCGAGCAGAGGAGGGTTTGAAGGCACATGGGATTCCCTAACCCTCAACCAAAAAGGACAGTTCAACATTGAGTAAGGGTTTTTCGAGTCTATGATTTCCCTTGTTTTGGCATTTTTCAGTGTAAGAAAAATTGGGCCATTGTCCTGTTATCGCACAATCTGTACTTGCCCAAAGCCAAAGGCAAGTGAGGCAAGATTGGTGTAACAAGGGGGTGACCTATCACTGTAACCTTAATAGGAAACCCCTTTCTGTTTAGGAGTATGTTAAGATTACCCCAAGGGAGACGTCCCTAGTGACCTAAAGGGCTGATGAAGCTAAAGCAAGGATGCAAGAATACCCCCCTCATTTGTCGCTCAAGTCAAAAGGCCTTTATGTCTTAAGAGATGAAGCAAATGTAAATGGATGAATTGTACCTGCCTAGAACAAGACAACAAGACAAAATATGGCAGTTTCAAGTACAAAATGATGTTAGTGCTTCAATAAGACAATAAACCTTTGAAATATATGCTGGCTGATATAAATTTGCAGCAAAATGAAAGTTTACAACAACAATAAGTATTTTATAACAGCTGCAAGAAATATGCTTTTAAATTGCTTGAAAAAACAATGAAAAGATAGCTTTTACTAGGCAGAATGATAATCAGTTGTCACAAGCTAATTTAGAAGTGTCTAGCTAGCATTAAATGTAGTTTATGTAGAATATTTGCTGCATTAAGATGGCTGTAACAGTGATCTATAACAGCAACAAGTAAATTAGTTATCTAAAGCTAAGTTAGGGTTAGTTTTAGTTAGTGAAAGCTAGAAAGTTCAAGGTTTGAGTGTTGGTTTGATCTCTTTACAAAGGAATGTGAGGACTAGTGCCTTTAAAGGGTTATGGAGTCAAAAGTTCAGCAATATGCATTTGGAGTAAACAACAAAATGATTATGTTATCCAAGTGAAAGATGAATCTTAGAAGAGTAGTAACTTAAGTCTTCTTGGGATTCAGTCTTTGGGGAGGTAAGCTACTAGAGAGTAGGCACTTCTAGGCCCTAGCGGTTTTCCTCCTCCTTAGATAGTTGAAGAAATATTTAGATGCAATCACAATTGATCAAGACCTCTAAAGAGCTAGCACTTTAGGGCTTTAGAGGCTTGTCAATATAAACCAATTAGGCAAAGTCTAACAAATACAAAGTGAAGAAGTAGTAATTTAAGTTCTTCACTTCTAGGGTTTATCAAGCATGCGATTTCATAATCTTTATTATAAGCAAGAAAATATACCATAACCATTCAAAAGTAATGACAAAAACAGATTTTACTTCACCAAGAATAATCATGCATGAAAACACTAGATTACCAAATGACTTCACCAAAATTGATCCAAGTTGAAAGTAGAAGACTCCAAAAGAGAGGTGCGCATCACAATTTCAGCCAATAAACCCTAATTAGGGCGCCAATTTCAGTCCTCTTTCTCTTGTGTGAGGAGTTATGATGTTAAAATGAGAGTACTTTATCTCTATTTATACAAAACTTTGACCCCTAATTAATTTTAGGTCAAAATTAAGGTTGACCTGGCCAATTTACATTAAAATCCAAAATTTACATAAATAACATTAATTATCATCTAAAGACACCTCCAAGGGTGATGTCATGCCCTTCTAGGGTGGTGTTGAGGCCCTAAGGTGGAACGTTGGGCCTACAATGCAAAACGCTTGGCCTCTAGAGGACCCGAATGATGCCCACACGTGTCACCAAGCTCACAACTGCCTCCAAAATGAAAACCCTAGCTCTGGGTGACGTCCAGGGTCATGATGGTGACGTCTTGGGCCTTCAAGGGCCAACGTCCATAAGGAAGAGAAAGATCCCCCCGGGTCTAGGTCTGCCAGGGTGCCTCCAAAGGCAACGTCCTTCTTTCTTCCCGGTTCAAATCTCTGATGTCTTCTTGCCCCTGGCTGGGGTTACAACATCCATCTGTGGGATTTAAGACCCCATGAAAGTCCGAGCTAATCATTCCCTCACGTGTACCTATCCACCGGGCAAGGTCTTGCAGCAACAACAAGTATGCCCTCCAGGGGTTTATAAGTCACAGGGATCATAGCATGTCAATCACATTCAATAATTAAATTACCCAAACATGTGCATCAGACCCCCCTTTAACCCAAACAAATGCTCAAAGATATTATGTAATTTGACAAGTCATGTTTGGAGAAGGTCTCAGGGTGTCCTATTGGGCTAACCTTCCTTACGTTTGGGGTGTTTCTCGAGTGTGAGCCAATCCAGGTCATGTAAGTGTATGAGGTGGCATGGGGTAAGTGTTTGGGCATGGGGTGCAATAATAACAGGGAAATGTAAGTCTTACCTGTGGGTGCCTTTGTAGAGGGCGAGCTGCACCTTGTCATAGATGCTATTGTTTCCTAGCCTATTCATTGCCTTTTACTCTCAACCTCATTGCTTTTGATTTTTTGCTTTTGTGCTTCAAGGAAATAGTTGAGGGACACTGTCCTGGCTTGATGACCAGAGGTGATAGTGTTATCCACAAACATTTCACAGAGATGAGAGGGCTGGCTCGTGATGAGACCCCCTTTCTCTTGACTATGCCACCAAGAGCCACTACCTTGGTTTGGTGACCAGATAGGTGGTAGTGTCATACTGCTACATGCCCATGGTCATAATAGGTCGGCTCGTGATGAGACCTCCTATCCACCAACTAGTACTTTGAGTGTTTATGTATTTTATGGGTTCCCTTTTCTTACTGAGAAGCTTTTTACCGCTTTCTCGAGAATCCTTGGGCGAAGCATCTCAAAGGTTTCAATATTGGATTTTAACTCTTGCTAGCTACTTTTACCCTTTGGGCCTTTAGCCCCTTCTTCCCACAAGGCAAGGTACAACCCTTCCTAGCGTGGCCAATCCCAATGCCCAAACAAATGTAGGGGGAGATGAGAGGAATAAAGATGGAAAGTGGTAAGTATGGAGGGAACAGACGATGACCTTTCACAGACCCACCCAGTGGCAACCCATCCTAAAGGGAGATCAACTTACTAGGGCACCATGTCACCCTTCCAGGTATGA
>ML776741.1:141974-160027 GCA_009831015.1 Picea engelmannii
TTTTGAGACAATGTATGGACAACTACCCTAATCAGTGATCTCATACTTACCAAACCTCTCTAAGGTTTAGGAGGTCGACAACACCTTGACAACCCGTGTTGACATTCTTGGTAGCTTCAAAGAAAATTTGGTGTTGGCTCATAATTTTGATGAAGGGGATTAGGTGTTCTTGCATCTCCAACCCTATAAGTAGACCCCACCCTAGGAGAAGAGCCACCAGGAGTTTGCTCCTAAGTTTTGTGGCCACTATACTCAAATGTATAGGCCCGGTGACTCACAAATTGACTTTTCCCAACCATTAAAAGCTCCACCTAGTCTTTCATGTGTCCCACTTGAAGAAAGTGCACGGGTCCAATTGTAGAGTTCAAACCAATCTTCCAAAATTGGATGAGGATGGTTCCTTTTGGTTGCAACATGAGGCCATTTTGCAAATATGAGTGTCGTTTTCGCCAATGCACTATCTAGGAAGTTTTAATCCAGTGAAAGGATACACAACCTGAAGATGCTACTTGGGAACCGACATAGATTCTCCCCCAATTTCCTCATCTCTAGCCGTGAGGACAAGGCTACTTTGTAAAGGGGACGACATGTTATGGTCCCACCCTAACTCCCCTAGTTAATGGGATAGGTTGTTACTTATTAGGTGGTTAGGGTTTTGGTCAATTAGAAACTATGCATAGTAGTAGAAGCTATGTAATTGGTTGTGTTACTGCTTGAACTAGCAGCCTTGTGAAAAGTCCCAACACAGGTGCTAACTTGGGGCAACAAGATGGGAAATGCATAACTGTCACCTCAATACAATTTCCCCTTCACTTTAGGCCAGCTCTTAGAAGCCAAGGGGGGGATCCCTATTTGAGTAAGTAAACCTTTTAGTGAATTAATTACCATGTAATTTTATGATTTACTTCAAAGAATCCACAAAATGTATAACAACTAGATGCACAAGGATTCCAATAAGTGATTAAATTCTTCCAAGATAAAAAGTTAAGATCAATTGCATAAACCACCAATAAATCCACTTGAAAGACAGGGTTAGGAGCTAGTGGATGTGTGTGCCAAATCTGATATAAAAGATAAACAGTGTAAACAACTTCAGATTTGCAATTAGATAACTATCCTTCAACAAATGAAACTTCATAGAGGCAAGAACCACTTTTAAGCTACTTTAGGGCACAAAGAGTGTAATGAACTAGCATAAACCAATGGTGCCATGTGTGTTTTGATTACCAATTGATTATATGGTAGAGCAAGGACAAGCCTATGGCTGTCCACAACTTCTAAATCTGTTTTTTATGATAAATTAATGTAGAAATTTCAGATTTGAAGTGAAGAGAGAAGACCATCCAAGGGAAATAAAATCACTTGTAAGCAAGACGTCTTGGATGATTTCACTAGGGAAAGATATATGCTATGAAATAACAGCCCAACAAATGTTAGATTCAACTTCTAGAGATATGTAACAATGAACTAAGCAAGAACTTCAGAAATATATGGTGAATCCCCCTTAGGGCTTCTAATGTTAGCACTAGAGTCCACCAATAAGATCTCTAAGTGAAAGATAAGCAATTGAAAACACTTTAGAGATCAATTTCACCACTATATATGTAAAATAAACTTGTAGTAACAATCTATAAATGAAATAGAGGCTAGGGATGAGTAAGAATGAACCTTTAGGAACCAAACCCTAGCCTTAGGATTTCTCCAAATCTGATTTTTTGTTGCTGTTATGTATTTTCCAGATTTGAGAAAGCGTTAAATCAGCCCACAAAACATTAGATAACACCTTGAAGCACAATTCTATAGGGCCGTTTTGCCTTATTAGGGTTAGAGATAAACAATTAAGCACAAACCCTTAAATACTCTAGTGTAGGAAATGGAATAATCAATGATATATGCACTAGACTAGGAAATAAATCTAAATTAGGATTTTCTTTGATTTTTCATTGTTTAGATTTCTTTCTATACAAACAAAAATAAAAGATTTTGGATTTTTAGGGTTTTTTGGTTGGTTGGGAGAAGACAAGTGCCTTTCTCCAATTATGGCTTATGGGGTCAAGAAGTATGCCTCTCTAAGAATTGGTCATTCTTATCTTAAGGATTAGGGTTAAGAGATTAGAACCCCCAGGGTAGAATAATCTCTTATCTAATCAAGATAAGGTATGAAGACCAAGACCTTACAAGAAGGGATTCCACAAGGGAAAAACCTTCACCAACAAGATTGACTATAACTTGAACAAAATACTTAAAATCCTTACCTGGAACCAAGAGGAAAAACAAAGCAAAGGATTGAGCACTTAACCAAGATAACAAGAGAAGAAAGAAGGAACAGACCCTAAAATATCTTTTCTCCAAGTTGTATAGTAACCCTTTAATGGATTGATCTTGAAAGCTAGTAGAAGTCTTGAACTATCACAACAAATCTTTGATGCACCAAGAATAAACCAAGAAAGAGAGCTCCAAGAATTGACACCAAAACCTCCAATAGGTGGATCTTCAACAAATTGTATTCGCAGATGATATGCAACAACAACAACAAATTGGAATGAGAGAAGAGCCTTTATTTATAGATGAGACTTCTACATCCTTCTCATTCTTTATTATTTTCTAATCTCCTTAAATTTAGCCTAGGAGATCTACAAAAGTGACTTTTCATCCACATAATGAAGGAGACTAAGTCAAGATACACGTAAAACATGCCACATGTACATAAAACCCTCCAAGAGAGGGGTCGTCCCACAAAAGAGAGGGCGGCTAGGTGAATAAGCTGAACGTTCCTCTTGAAATGCATGGTACAAGCCTCAAATCATGGTGTGGAAGCCCTCCAAGGAAGAAAAGTGCCAACGTCTAGCCTCCAAAGGTGGAATGACCTCGTGGATGAAGTGAAATAACACCAAGAAGTGGACTACTCTATCATGCACATAGGTCCTCAAATGATGCCTCCAAGGTATGACCATGTCCATATCTCAAGCAAAGATACCTCCACAAAGCATGGAAAGTGACCCTCCAAGTCAAAAATGGGTCATAAGACCCCCCCATGGCTAATATGATCGTCACATGTGTGAGGTTGGCCTTCAAATAAAGTAATAAATAGCCTAAGTGTGACAAATATATAAGATGGGGGTCCATGCTTGGGCATAAGATTAGTGTGCTATAAGTATGACGACCTTTACAACATGAGCAACACTTTTACATTACATACAAATAAGTTAGAGAGGCTAGAAGTTCCCCTAGATCATGTGTCCTAGTAGATCCATCCCAAGACCCTCGCATACCTACTTAGGTGATAAATGACTGACATGATGGCAAGTTATTGCCACCAAGGGATAGTTAGCTGGAGCCATAAGAGTAAGGCATAGCTGAAAATGGGGACTAAAAGGACGGGCCATGAGCGACCACAAAGGGTTTGGAGATACCACCTAGGCCCCACACTGATACATAGATCATCTAAGCATGGCCCAATACAATACATGAGTACAAAGATAACCACACTTTTGGCTCATCATGATATCATGATACACTTAATCTTCTCATATGATGGATCACATTTGGTGAAAAAATATGTAATGTCCCCATTTTTGGATTCCCCGCTTTGCAATTAGGGGCGACCTTGTGAGTTTATGTCAGCCTGACTAGAGGAGTGTAATGAGGTTAATAGTGAGCTCGAGCAATTTGGAGGAGTTATATGGAGCCAAGGCTACTCTGTTCGCCATCTTTCATCATCAGAATCAATTCCGCACAGTTTGCTCTTGGTTCCGACGATTTCTGTAATTTTGGGTTATTATTGAGCATACTTTAATTAATTACACTAAAGGTGTTATTTGGATCATATGATCTGAGGGGATACCTTTGTGTAATAGCTCGTTGAAACCCGGACGCAAAGATCCAAAGGTTGGGATGATGAGAAAGGGACTTCAGACGTCCGGGAATGTCTTAAAAGCCAATTAAGCACTTTCAGACATTAAAAAGGGAATTAATTAATTATTTAATGTCATGGGAGCGGAAAAGTAACTTATCAAAAGTGACATTGAGTAATTAATCAAAAAGGGGTTTTTTAAGTGTCTTAAAGTTTATGAAGTCACTTTACTTGATTAAAAGGGTAAAAAGGCCGGAAAAGGGTCAACAAGAGAATAAAAGGAGAATGAGGGGTGCCTTCTCTCATTATTCATATTGTTATTTTCTAAAACGAAATTGAGAGAGCTCTTTGTGGCTTTGGTTCTTGGGATGAAAACCCTAGAGAGTTTAGAAGATTGGTTTCGGTGGTGAGACCATCCACCCTAGCTGGTTGAAGGGAGGAGATCATACAGATTTATTCATTGTGTTTCATTGTTAGGGGAGATTATACCTTGGTGGCTGAGTTTCTTCAATGTGGCTGAGTATTTCTTCTTTGGTAGCAAAGTTTTCATGTTTGTGACTGAGTTTTGTTGTGTGTGGGTCGAACCCCTTTGAGGAGGCCGAGTTTTGGTTGAGGAAAGTCGAGCCAAGACCGCGGGCTGTATTTCTTGAGCCGTGGGACGATTTTATATTTGCTGGGGCTTAGTTTTGGAAGCTGGGCGAGTTTCCCTTTATTTTGGGCCAAGTAAACTGCTGTGGGACGAATCTCTGTGGTGCTGGGTGCACCATTTCAGCAAGAGGCCGAATTTACCATAGTGTGGGGGAATTTCACTGCCAGAAAAGAGTTTATATGCTGGTGGGTTGTATTTTTATTGGTTGTAGCTGAGTTGGAGTGTGGAGGTTCGAGCCATTTGGGTGGGCAAAGATATCTTCATTCTGGGCCGAGTTCTTCCTCATACAACTGCTTTCTCATTGTCCAATTTATTGTTGTATACAGCCTACTTCTACAGGCCTGTCTAGCTATCCCTTACTGCTGTACTTCTCATTTATTTACGGGCAGCTCCTATATTAATAAACAGGTCAGAATTTGTCTCATATGTTTGCTGTTTAGTTTATGGCTGTCATATTACATCAATGCAAAAGTTCTGGGCGTATCTACACAACATTAACCTACAGCAGCCATTTATTCTCAGTATACCAGATCTGTAATAGTGCTGTTGTGAGGTCAGATCTATCAAGTTTCTATCAGTCCTGTGAATCTTCTTGCTGTGTATTCATTCCATTTGAATTAGTAAATAAAGGGATCAGATTGGTGGTGTTATCTTCTTGTTATAATATCATAGTATAGCTGCTGTGTCATTGTTATTTTACTACTGCATAAAATGTGTGTATGCAAACTGTTTGAATAAATGTCTATGTGGAGAAACTAAGAAAGAAAACCATGTGGCAATTCCACATGAGGAGCATTATGTGGAGAAACTAAGAAAGAAAACCCCAAAAAATTTAGTTGGGACATTACAAAATATAGGGTGCACTGAAGTGAATCTGAGGTGTAACAGATTTTAAAGTGAATATTATTGTATTTGGAGCTCTGCTCATGTTGGAGGTTGCCCCCTCGAAGAGGCAAGTGAACTTTTCATTCAATTCTAAATATCAATAAATGTTTACTTATTGTTGTTATTTTCCAATTCTGGTTCTGTTTATTTGCTTTCTGTACCTATATTTCAGTTTATGTTGCTGTGAGTATTCTGTTTCAGCTAACATAACGAGGAACACCACATAGGCTCCCCATAAAGGAATGCCATGTGTATGTGGATCGTTGAGGTTCCTTGCTTAAAATCCACTGGTACTATTGGAATGTTATTGTCTTGCATTGAAATGTTGCTATGGTTATCTTTTGGTTTGACAAAATATTATGCAAGGAGAAATACTTTTGCATATGGTTCAACCAGGTCAAAAAGCATTGCCAGAAAACTTCTTTATGTTTATTTTTGGAAGCTAATTCCCCTTTGAAGCCCATGAGTGATTTGTGTCCCCAGTAGAGCTAGATGATCCTGATAAATTTGTGTTTGTTTTATAGTAGTTTGGTTGTTGCTGTGGAGTCATATTACATAAGGGAGCCACTCTTTGAGAAACCCCATCTATTCTTTGAGATAATCAATCTATCATATTCTCCATATCGACTTTGATTGCCTTATCATAGAACTCTAACATACTTATTGTGGATATGAACTGTGATTGTAAAGAGTTATCTCCATCTAGGACTTCTGGTGCTTTCTGTAGTGTAGCATCTTTTCTGGGTGGCATTGGGTAGGTGTTTCCTGATTTAGATTCAAGGCAGGCTATTTGCGTTACTTTGTATATGAACCTTAATCCTCCAAAACCACTTTAGGAGAATTGAAATATATATTCTTCTCTCTTTCCTCTTTCTATGCTTTTTGAATAACCCAGTTTGGACCTTCCATTAAAAGTTATGGCAATTTTAAGTTGACTTACCATTTCAAGCCCTTATATGGGGACTGCTCCGCAAGCCGACATCGTACCTGTTATATATTTGAAAATTTTGTGCCAACTTTGCTGAAACATGTTACTGTATCATAAACATAACTGTGTATACACACAGACAATCAGTTGTGATACTACTAGTTGGTAGAACTCCAAGCAGAAGATTAAACATCTATTTTTATTAAATGCTTAGGAATGATACAAAGAATGTTGCTGTATCATAAACATAACTGTATATGCACACAGACAATGAACTGAAGGTTATAACTGTTTATAGCCACGCGGCTATTTATTACTTACAGTAGTTAATTGCTATTTTCTTTATAACCAAGCATGGGAAACCCTCCCAGACTTCATTGCCGTCAACGGGTGGTAACTAGGGTAAAACATTGGTGCCTAAGTTCCAATCACCTCGCCCTATGGGGATCAAGAGAGTTGAACCCGTGACCTTCCCAACTTCAGGGGATAGATCTCACATTTAGCTCATGACCACTTGAGCTAGCCCTCAGGGCAATTAGTTAATTACTATTTATTATTTACATAACAAGGTACTACTCATTTAATCCCAATAACATCAGTTCAAAACCCCGTAACTCCATTGACCAGAATCTTGGATGAAAGTTTGCATATGAACATGTTTGATTCCTATGATATGTATACAGTATATTTAGAAATATTCCTGAATGTTGGAATTATTGGTGTAATCTGTACATGTGGCCATGGCTTATTCATATGGATCATTGTGTACTTGTTATTAACTTATTATGGCTAATGCCATATTTTATTTCATTTTTTATATTACTAAGTATGGTTGAGACCGACCTAGTCTAACATGATATATATGCTCAATAACCCCCTCCTGAAGGCCCATAACCCCCTCTTGAAGGGACACCTCGCTTGAGTTGTGTAAATACACAACTCAAGCTCCATTTTGTATCATCTCAACTTGTGATCTTGATCTAAAATATAAAGTGCTCTAAACCCGAGGGCACTTAATTTTGGCATTCTGTATTGTGATTGGCATCTTTCTCTTAGGTGCACTTGTGTATTTCTGCGTCAGCACTTGTGCTTGGCTTTTGCACTCTCTCAAGTGCACTAGACCCATCTCTCTCTAGCACACTTGTGAGGAAGAGGCTATTTCAGAATTTAGGTGAGATTTGGTTCCATCGATTCTTCTGTTGATCCTTATAAATCTCAACATTGAATGCTCTGAATTTATGCAGATGAATATATACATAATTGTTTCTGTTGAACACATTATTAGCTTAAAAAGAACTTGTGAATTATTTAGGAGTACAGCTTGAGGAGATCCTCTAATTTATATTTCCAGTACTGTGCTTTTAACTTATATTATCAGTGTTGTGCATGAAACATTCTGTTCTCATCCCTTTTATTTACTCTTTCTGATGAGAGCCAAATATCTGCTTTGGGTAGGCTTTTTATAAATTTTTAAAGTTATAAATTACATGCTTAAAAGGAGATCTTAATTAATATCTTCATCCTACAATCTGGTAATATTCCTGTTAGACACTGGCTCTTACTCTATTGAAGTTTTTTTAAACATTTCACCAAATATTCACTCTCTAGAATGGAAGTCTCAAGTTCCTATAGGGTGGTAAAATTTTCCCTTGAACCATGAACATCTATGCCAAGATTTCGTGATATCCTTGGCAGCCTCTGAAATATGGGTTTCGGGCTTTTTCAATGCACAAACATTTCAGTGTATCAGGTGTCAACATAATCATATTTAACTTGATATTACTCTTTCATGACTTCATACTGGAAACCCTTTTACTCTTCTGTGGCCATATAGAGCTTGCTGTCAGCTGGCAGCAGTTGATGCCAGTTTGTGAGTCATTGATTGCCAGGTGCAAGGGAAACCGTATAGAACTTATGGCAGAAATTGTTTGAGATCTCCCTTTCTTGGTTTTCTCTGATACCCATTTGGCAGTATATATTTGTAATTGATTACTGATGTTTTTCTATATTTTCGATCTGTACATGCACAAAAAGGCATCCACCTAATTCTTTCTTAACTGATGCCTTTTTGCAGGGATTGCAGTTGCATATTCTGCTCCACAAAGACATGGATGCTTGAAGATCGTGGAGAATAATTACTGCACATCTAAGCGGGGTAAGTTGCTGTATGTAAATACTAAATAGACATACATAGCAATAATCGTCCTTATATTGTCTGTTGCTAAATCAGCAAGGCTTTTCATATGTTAAGGCTTCAGTAGTGACAGCCCATAGAATGCTTCCTAAATTCCTATCTATCCTGGCTTTACATGACCAAGAACCTTTATTTAAAAGCCT
The DNA here is from genome assembly GCA_009831015.1 of Picea engelmannii. Lineage (NCBI taxonomy): Eukaryota > Viridiplantae > Streptophyta > Pinopsida > Pinales > Pinaceae > Picea > Picea engelmannii. The sequence continues at coordinate 150,627 of ML776741.1, forward strand.
GCAAAGTAGAGATAAAATGTATAAAGACACCAACCACTACTAAAACATTTTTGACCTTACAACAACACCAAGATCACTGGTGTCTACTAGAAAATTCACAACTGTAGCAGACCAAAAAATTGGAACACGCCTTAGCTGTTCTCTGCCTTAAATTAACAGGTGTTTAACTCTGATGTTCTTAAGTCAGCATTCAAAATGGAAATTTATTCAGGAATCTGAAAACAGTGGTGAATATAAGATATGTACCTTGATAGTTGAATTATAGGCACATGACAGTAAAAATACTGAAAACATATAGCGTATAGAGTAGGTCATCTTCTCATAGATTCCTTTCGGGAAGGTTTAAGGAAATCTTCAGAACTCCCTTTAGAGAGAGAATACTCAATAGGACAGGACAGCTACATAGCAGTTTTACATAAAAATGAATAAACATGCCCTTACCTATATTAGTGCTTGTATTTAGATCTAGATGGGCAAATGCGAGTGTGCTCTGCTTTTGATTGTTTTGAGAAGTTAAAGTAGGTAATTGCCAAATGAAAATGGCTTTCTTTTAAGCTGCACTTCAAGTGATTGCCAAGGTCCTATTTACAGACTTAGTGTAAGGAATTGTGACAGATTGGACAGTATTTATGGACTTTGAGAAAAAATAAATGTGCAGGACTTACCGTTTCAAGAAACTAAATGGGAGGTGGTGGGAGTAATTGAGAGATGCAACTCCCTGGCCATAGACGCTGTTATCATGGACACTGCAGAACCTTCAGAGGCAGAACGAGTTTTCCTTTTATGTGATATTTCCATGTTTAATCATCCATGCCATTGTTGAATGAGACACGGTACATGTCAAAGACTAGGGCAGGAAGAGGCCATATCGAAGTGAGTCCATTGGATATTTCATTCCCAAGGTTAACTTGGGTTCATTACATTCTCCCTCCTTTGCATGCTTTGCCCCCAAAGCATGAACAGCACAGATAATGAAAGAAAATATTTTTTAAATCCCAAGCAGTGTCTTCAATGGGCAGATGTTCTTATTGTTTAAATCCTCCATAACTGATCTCATTTGAGCTGCTTCTTTCTCACTTCTGCTGCTTCTGCTCAACTTGTAATTGCCCATTTTTGTTTGAACTTTGAAGTGGGTGGTTTTGGAATTGGCATGTAGCTGCCCAACCGTCGTTTTAAGATAGGAACATGAAATATATATCTATTTTTCCTCCCTTATCCAACTTGCTCAAGGATTTCACAAGGACACCACCATTAAGGACAGCTCTTCTTTTGTTAATTTTAATGACAAAAATCAGCAAGCTAATATTCTGTCAAGCACTTAGCAACCTAGAGATAACTGTCTTGCATGAACTTCTGAAATATCTCAAACCCACATTCAGAAATTTCCATAAGCAGAAATACACATTGCTAAGCAAATATGCAACGGAAATAAACTTAATGGACAGTATTCAATAACCCATGAAAAACTCTGAAATTTAGGCAAATGACAGGGAAAACCCCAATGTGGGGAAACCCAACGAGAGAGAGAGAGATCTTATTATATTGCTTCAGGAAAGTACATTACAGCAGCACACTCACAATTTCCAGCCAAGAAAAAATACCTCACAGCAACAAATCTGTCCCCACAATTTTCTGCCTTGAAAATCATGCCCAAATCTGTACAGCTGTATGCCCTCCTTGAAATCTGTGCCTAGAAAAACGTGCCCAGCAGAGTTCTGTACGGCCCAGCAGCAGCAAAAAACCTCCAAACTCGCCTCGATTTCCGTGCCAAAAAACACCCTCGAAAACCATGTCCTCCTTGCTGTACGGACTGTACGGATCCGTACAGTATGGCACAGCAACATAAAATAAGGACAGCACTCGCACAGAAAAATTGCCTTGGGATTTGTGCCCACTTTATCTTGGGAAATGTGCCCACCAAGCTGCTCACTTTCCTCTCTCAACTTTCAAGTTTGTTTTGAAAATCTCTCTCAATCTCCTTCACTGTTGTTGTCTTGCACACTACCCAATGCATTCTTTTATAAATCTGAAAATGACCTTTTCCCTCCAAAGTGTCTTTTCACCTTCCCAAACCCTAAATCCAAAGGCCAGGATTTAATCTTGCCTTTTTCAAGATCAAGGGTCATGATTCATTCCCTCCAAACACTTTATGAAATAAAGTCACTTTAAAATTAGAAGGTACACTTTATTAAAAAGTCACTTTAATAAAAGAACCACTTTATAACAACTTTATAAAAACCCATTACAAAGTTAAGTGCCTAGTAGTGTAAACATAAGGTTACATCTACATTCAAGACAAAATATGCGGAGTACCTCCCGAGCTTAAAAGCTAACATCTTTCTTGTTGTTCTCAAGTGTAGACAAATTTGCATGGCTGTAATCATAGGTATACCCATTTGTCAGTTTCAAACTCTCTTTACACGTGCGCCATATCTTCTCGTACTTATTGTGGACCAACTCTAATTTTAGGTTTTCTAAGACTACCTAATTGCCTTCCACAAGAGTCTCCCTCTTTAGTCCAATCTTCAAGTAAGAGATGATCATATCCATAGAATGATTTCAAGGTGTCATGCCATGGAGCCTCAGGGAGGAATGATAAATGCTATGGTACCAATCTCAAATGTTGCTGCTCTCGTGCCTGTGATATCCATTTGATTTTTTCCAGAGGCCCTCGATCTGCAGGATGGATTTTTTTCTTGAGACTCATGATCTGCATGGTGGATCTTCTATTTTTCTCATTGGCAAAATGCAACGATTCCTTTTCAGCAGAAACAGGTTCTGCAATGGTCTTATCAGGGCTTGCAATCTGAGCAGGTATGAATTCCTTAATAGGGTTCCTCTTGTGAGATCAATCTTGCCTGGGATACACTTTATTAGCACTTTCATGGGCAGCAGCAAACAGGTGGTTCGAGTGCATGTATCCACATCCAGGGCCAGGCCTAGAGGTGAAAGATCTGAGCGCATAGGTAGTGGGGGTGGGACCTGGCTATGTAATGGCTGCCTTCCCACCAGATTATGGGCTCATGGTGCCCTTCAGGGTAGCTTTTCCTCTGCACGCTCATCTTTCTTCAAATGAAGAAAGTATTTTGTATTGCTGGATTTTAAAACATTCATCTTATTAGATAACATTATAGTTTAGATCTTGCAGGGTTTGTTGTCAAGTTATTTGTCTCTCTTGTCATCTGTTTTAATTGATTGAGCGGCTATTCTATGAAGAGAGGCAAGCTTTGTTTTCTGTATTGTGTTATATGTGGCTTGTCTGTTTTTATGTAAATCTGAAAATCTTACCTGTTGTAAGTTGCAGTGTTGTAGGATTTTCAACTAAAAACACTTGCTGGTGTTTATATTCCCAGAACTCCGGAAATTGTGACATCTAACACCAATACTTACTGTTACTGCCCAAACTAGCAGCCTTTGTAAGGGTGCTATTGGAAATAAGCACAACGCGAGAAATGCACCACTGTCACTTTAGCACAATCTCCCCTTCACTTTAGGCCAGCTCCTTGAAGCCACGGGGGGTATCCCAATCCTTTGAAACAACCTATATAGTATCTTTTGATGGCTTATGATACAAGTCACTTCAAGCGACACACCTATATGTTAGATAGATCAGTGCCAAAGTAGCCCAATGCCTTGAGAATATTCAACTATGAATTAGGGCAATAACTACTGGAATATAAAGAGGGTTAGGAGCTAATCATATGAGTGCTGATATTTGGATGAAGAGAAAAGTACCTTTAACTGCTCAAAAGTGAGATCTAATTGCACAAATCAAGAGTGAATGATATACCTGAGTTGTACTTTGATTGTATGCTGTAAATTGAACCAGCTTGCGGCTGTCCAACAATTCCAGAATTTGATATATGATAAAAAACACAGTAAATGCAGATTTTGGATGAGGAAAAATATCCTAAGAGTGCCTAAAAGCACTTAGAAGTTAGAATGATGAACCTTGGGTACTTTAGCTAGGGCACTGAATAAACTATGCAAAAACAACCCAACAATGATTAAATGCAAGTGCAAATGAATAATAACCATGGAATTAACTCAAACTTGCAAAGAGAGGTGGTGAATCCCCCTAAGATTTCACCAAAAATCTCCAAAATGAAATATAACAGCAACGAACCACTTAGGAGATGAATTTCACCGTTAGAATGTATTAGATATGCTTTATAAACCAGTGTTACCAACATTGTGTCGGCGAAAATATTGCCGGGGGTCCGAAAACAAAAATATCGGCAACATCAAGGAAAATATCGGAAAATGTTGTAAGAATGAAAAAAATATAAAAATATTCATTTTTTTCAATTTTGTAAATATCTAAAGCATCAACAACATCAAATAAATGCATTTTCACATAAATATGAAAAGAGAATTGATATATAAGATGTATAACATGTCTAGTAAACTCGAATACATCACAAATCAAACACTGAATCATGTCCCGACTCTAAAGCCTGAAAATATCATAAAAAAATATAATAAATGTATCTAATCATCATGAGTCATCTACAATAAAATCAGATAAATAAACTAACGATTCCCTCTGCCCCTTTTACGAGCAAGGGTGATGGCTCTAGAAATGGATTTTCCTTTAGAGGAAGAAAGTCCTCGAGATGGCATTGGACTCTGATGTCCTGTAGAAGAAGCATGAGCTAGACTCTGGGGTCCTCTACTAGTGCTACCACCAAGTACAACTTGCTCCATTGGAGTCCGTGAAGATATATTCATGTGTATCCATGTGAATCCAAACCATTATACACAAATATGCAAAGTTTCTCATGTAAATAGCAAGGGTGCATATAACTAAAATAACACCGGGTGCAACCCATCTTTGAACCAAAATACATCAACAAAGAGTTTGTAAATGGCCTCTAGAGTCCAAAAAAAATCATGCTACAACAAATAACTACATATCATCAAAATCATTGCCTATAATAGGATCCTCATCATCTGTGTCATCCTCTAAGCATTAAAATAAGATAGAAAAAACTTAACATGACTAATAAGTGATTTTACTCGAATGAAGGGTATGTTTTTACTAGGGTCATGACATAAGAGTTCAACAATCAATGCCACCAACATCGAGGTACACAGAGGGCTTGGTGCTCTTGACTAAATGCCAGTTCCATGCCCTCATACATGATAGAATTTAGTGGAAATGTTGCAATATTGCCAACCTTGAAATCCTAAAAACGATTAAGTTTGTTGAATTATGAATGGGACCTAAAATTCTACTTTCTCCATATGAAGTCCAATGAGGTTGGAACCACTCTCAAACATCCTGAAACAATTAACGGTAATGTTAAAAAATTATGTAAAAAGATGAAAATGAAAGATACAGGAGAATGTCACTTTTACTTTAAGAATTTAATATTACCATTAATTAGTAGATTACTAGCCTCTTTCTGTTTGCAAAATGGCAAAAAAAACTAAGTTTTCGGCTCTTGCTCACCTCTTGCTCCTTTGCTTTCCAAACCCCACACTTTGTTTGCAAAATGACACTTTAAAACCCAAAAGTCAGCTTTTAATTTGTGACTGTCTGCAGCTTGGCGACATTTTCCATTGACTCGCGATATTATTGCGCTATTTTCGAAAATATCGTGATATTATCGTTAGAGGAAAATACCGCGATATTATTGTTGGAGGAAAATATCACGATATTTTCGGGCGATAATATCGCCGACCCTCTAAACGACGATAACATCGTGATGTCAACGATATTATTGCGATGTTGGTAACACAATCCACAAGTGAAATATAAGCTAGGGTAGGGTTATATTTCACCTTTTAGGGTTAAATCCTAGCCTTAGGGTTTCACAATTCTGATTTTTATTGCTGTAATTTATTTCTAGAATTAGTAAACACCTTAAATCAGCCACAAAACATTAGATAAAACCTTGAAGCACAATGGGCCGATATGCCTTCTTAGGGCTAGAATTTAACAATGAAGCATAAACCCACAAATGAGTGCCTAGAAAATGAAAGTAAATTGTTAGCTTTTCTCTAGACAATGAAATAAATATTTTTGACGGTTTATCTTTTATATTTTTTGTATTGTTGTATTTTATATGACATGAAAATAAAGAATTGAATTTTTAGGGTTTTGTGTGGTTGGTTTTTGGGAGTTAAGCTTAATGCCTTTGTTAGTGTTTGTATCTCAGACATGTATTTCTGCAAGGGTGTCTACTTGTAGAAATCGTCATTAAATATATTCGATGTTTTTTCTAGAGTTCACTTTATCAATTAATTAATAAAGTAAACGTCTTTTATTAAAGTGACTAAGTTAATAAAGTAATGATTTAATTAAAAGAAAGCCATTGATCTCACGTGTAGATCTTGACCGTTGAGATTAGGTAAATGGCTCAAGTCACGCGAGTAAAAGAGAAGATCAAAGATCTGATTTTTAGTTAGTGGCGAGGATAAATCGACAACAACGATGAGCAAAGGGAGAGAGGGCATCATTGATCAACAAGCATGCCATACAGAGAAAGTGGCCGTACCAGATCTGTATAGGTCGTATGGATTTCATACAGCGTGCAGAATTGTGCAACAGGGTCGAATGTGTGACTGCCTCGGGCTCTGTTCATATCGGCTGTACCAGAATAGTCCGTATAGACCGTACGATACAACCAACAAAAAGATTGGGCAGATTTCCAAGATCTGGAAATTCTCAGGTTTGTTGTTCGTTGTATTTATTTCTCAGAGCCATTTTCCCTGTTAGGGGAGCTCTTGTAAGTTCTGATGATATTTGATTGATGAACCGATCTTGAAGAGCATAAATAAATTGTGTACTGTATGTGATTGCTTTTCTAGTTTTCCGCTGCTTTAAAGAGTTAATAATTCCAGTAAAGTAATCTAGATTTGATCTATTTACTTAGTTTGCTGGTTTTAAGAAATTAACATGGTATCAGAGCTCTTGCTTTGAGAGAGAAGCAAATCTAGTTGATACAGTGCAAATTATTTCAGTGAGCTCGAAGGACAAAGCTCAAGATAGACATGTCAGTCATTAGCGTGAAGGTTGAGGATCGAGTTGATGGGGTTTCAATTTTTTTCCTTGGAAGGCAAGACTGGTACTCTTCCCGAAGGAGAAATATTTGTGGGACATTGTGTCCAGTGGCTTTCCAAAGCTAGCAGAGGGAACGTAGCTAGATCTGATAGTGTAGGCACCCCTGGAGAAGAAAGATATAAAAGCACAGAGGGTGATCCTTGAAGCTGTCAAGGATCATCTGACTCCACATGTATTAGAGAAGACTAGTTCGAAGGAGATGTGTGATGCCCTAGTATCACTTTTCCAAAGTGATAACATGAGTCAGAAGATGATTCTCAAAGCCAAGCTCAAAGAATGCAAAATGACCCACTTCGACAAAGTGATCAACTACCTTATGAGGATCACACAGATCCATGACCGACTTGCATCTATTGGAGAGGCTATATTGGATGCAAAGCTAGTAAATGTTGCTCTTAATGGATTCACCAAGGCATGGGAACCATTCATCATGGGCATTTATGCTCGAGAGTAGCTTCCCAAGTGGGAGAGACTTTGGGATGACTGCATTTAGGAGGAGACTAGGAAGGAGTCCAGATCCAACAAGCAGGGAGGAGGTGGAGGAGATGAAAACTTAGCCCTTGCCAACAAAACCAAGAAAGACAAAGGGAAATTTTTTGCCAAGAAGACTAATAGTCAGGGAAAGGGGCAATAGTCTGGGTAGAAAAGAGACATGAGCAAGATCAAATGCTACATTTGCCATAAGAATGGCCACTTTACCTCTCAGTTTCCACAGAGGAGGAAAGGCAAGTTGTAGACAGTTGCAGTCACGACAGAGACACAGTTGAACAAACTTGCATCAAAATTCAAGAGTAATTTTTCATTCGTGTCTTGTCTTTCTACCAACACTACTCCCAACAATGCATGGTACTTGCATAGTGGCGCATCCCACCATATGACAGAGGCTAGAAAGATTTTCAACAGTTTATTAGAGGACTCAAAGCTCCATATACAGCTTGGCAACAATGCCAAGTATCTTGTGAGGGGTTAGGGGACAATGCAGTTCCAGCTTGAGTCAGGAGGATCCTTTGATGCATAGGATGTACTGTATGTGTTAGATTTTGACCGCACCTCAGGTATGGTCTATGTCTTTCACAATTATACACAAATTTTACTATTTGAACTATAAGCATAAACACACAAAGATGCTTAACCATTTAGTACATCAGAATATTCAAAAGCTAGCAATTAGATCATACACATGTACACATGAATTTCAAGCCCAAAATCACTTGTTCTTAAACCAAAACACATGGGCTTCTGTACCAGGAACAATGGCCCAATTTTACATAAAATAAAATACCAAAAACACTTACAATCACTGTTGAAACCCTCCTTGTTGACTATGCCAATGTTGCAGTTCTAAGGTTGAGGGTTAGGGCATTCCTTGCCCCCTCAAACCCTCCTCTTCCTCTGCAACTCCTTGCACAAGTTGGTTGAGTCCTTCCAACCCTTCTTGTTGCAGCTACCGAAATTGCCAATAACTGTAGCCTACCGAATTGCTACTTGCAACTATATAACCGCCAATACTTGTAGCTACTGAAACTGCCACCTGTGGCTATAGAATCACCTGCGGCTATCGGAACTGCCACTTGCAGCTACGAAACTGCCAATACCTGTAGCTATCGAACTGCCACCTACAACTACAAAACCGCCAACACCTGTAGCTACCAAAACTGCCACCTGCAGCGACGGAACCGCCAATACCTGTAGCTATTGCACTACCACTTGTGGCTACAGAATCACTTGCGGCTGCAGAATCACTTGCGGCTATCGAACTACCAATTTTGTGCAACCACTGAAAACCTGCGGCTACAGAACTACCGCGGCTATAGAACTGCCACGGCTACAAAATTGCCGCGTCTATAGAATCACCTCGCTGAAATCACCATGCCTCCTAGCACAAGTGTTTACTCACTTATGCTAACTCTATTATGTCACTCCACTCTCTAATGAAATGTCATAATGACTTCTCTCCTTTATATACAAGTCTTAGGGGTCATCATAGAAGACCCTCCACAAAATCAACATCAAATTAGACTTACATGTGGGTGTGAAACCCCAATCACAAACCCACGAAGCCCATTGTCAAGCCCATGAAGCCCTAGCTTCATTCCAAGGGCGTTGTTGTCGAATCGAAAGTGTAATGTGGTGCCCACAATGATTCCCACATGCCCAACACTTAGGGTCATGTGAGAATAATACCTGCCTCATGATACAAAACATCAACACTCCCTCTTAGCGAGGGAGTTATTCTCACCACACTTCGCCATCACCTAGAAGTATCTTTGTCTCCCACACTGGATCCGCTACCACAACTTCTCTCCAATCCACCTGATTGGCTGCTCCCTGT
>ML776741.1:185648-212842 GCA_009831015.1 Picea engelmannii
TGGCAGACTTACTGGGGCCGACTTCTCCTTCTGGGTACTAATTAATTCACATTAATTATATTTCTGCAACCGACATCTCGTCTAGGGTTTCCTTTACTTCTTTGTTTCCTTCCGGAATATTCTAATCTCGTCATAGGTCACAATAGAGGTTCATACCTCCCGAAGCTACCATAATATCAACAGAGAGAAGGGCATCTTGGTGGGTTATAGCAAGGATTCGAAGGCTTACAAAGTCTTCCTAACAGAGTAGCGAAGGACAATGGTGAGCTGAGATGTCAAGTTCGAGGAGAATTTGGCATCTAGGAAATCTCAGGATCTACCCACAACTGCAGAGGGCCGCAGGAGGTGGACCCAAAGGATGACTCGAGAGCAGAGACTTCCAGTGTAGGGAGCCATACTCCAAAGGAGGTGGAAGAGTAGTGAGCCCCTTCAACTTTAGTCAGGAGGCCCATGTGGTTTGAGTAGACCTTGTGGGATGCTCGAGAGCATCTTGAGCCTCCTAGGACCACATTTCGGGAGAGCAAGCCTCCTAGGAAGTTTCCGACATATATGGCTTTGATGACCAACATCATAGACTCAGAGCCCTGTAACTTTGAGGAAGAAGCCAACCAACAGGTATGGAGAGATGCCATGGTGGAGGAGCACAACTCCATCATGAGGAATGATGTCTGGGAGATTGTGTCAAGGCCAGAGGAGAAGTTAGTGGTGACTTCTAGATGACTTTACAAGTTAAAACATGTAGCCGAGGGTAGTGTGGAGAAGTACAAGGTCTAATTTGTGGCTCGTGGGTTCTCTCAGAAAGAGGGAGTAGACTATGGGGAGACTTTTTCTCCTATAGTCAGATACTCCTCTATCCGAGCAATACTTTCTATTGCTTCTAAGGTGGGGTCTTCACATCCATCAAATGGATGTGAAGACAACCTTCCTCAACATAGTCATTGAGGAAGAGGTCTACATCGAGCAACCATAGGGGTTTGAGGTTCATGACAGGGAGACACATGTATGTAGGCTGAAGAAAGCCCTGTATGGACCCAAACAGGCACACAGGGCCTGGTAATCCAGGATTGACAGCTATTTGCAGGGCACATGCTTCACCAAGAGTGAGGCAGATCCCAACCTATACTTCATCTTGGTGCTCTATGTGGATGATCTCATTCTGATAGGTGCAGAGAGGCTGATTGTAGGATGCAAGTCAGACTTGGTGTTAGACTTTGAGATGAAGGATATTGGGGCAATGCATTACTTTCTGGGACTTGAGGTTTGGCAGCGATCGAGCGAGATCTTCCTTGGATAGGGGAAGTACACTCTTGAGATCTTGAAGAGATTCAGGATGGAGGAGAGCCGATCGATGGCCACTCCGATGGTGACCAACCCGAGGAAGATTGGTTCTTCAGATTCAGAGTTGGAAGACCCCAGACAGTAATGACAGCTGATTGGTTTGTTGATGTATCTGGTCAACACTCAACCATATATCTGCTTTGTTGTTAACACCTTGAGCTTGTTCATGGTGGAGCCAAGGGATGTTCATTGGGTGGCAGCAAAGCACGTGCTCAGATACTTGCAAGGCACAATAGGATATGGATTGCAGTTCCTTGGTGGAGATGGTGTGAAGTTGCAGGGCTACTCAAATTTAGATTGGGCAGGCAGTGATATAGATCGGAAGAGCACCTTTGGGTGCCGTTTTAGCTTGGGGTCAGCAGTCATTTCCTGGTTCAACAGGAAGCAGACGTCATTAGCCTTGAGTTTAGCTAAGGCCGAGTACATGGCCGCCAATCTAGCTAGTTGTGAAGCCATCTAGCTTCAAAGCCACTCACATCACATGATTGTTTGCTCCGGAGCTTGAGTCGACCTTGATCCACTGCGATAACTAGAGTTGCATCAAACTCTCGGAGAATCCAGTGTTTCATGACAGGTCGAAGCACATCGAGATCATATACCACTTCATTAGAGACAGGGTGCTGAAGGGAGTAGTCAAGCTCCAATATCTTCCTACAAATGAGCAATTGGCAGACATTTTCACCAAGCCCTTGAAGGGCAAGTTTGTCTTCTTCATAGACAAGTTTAGACTGGTGGAAAATACCTTCCTCACTAAGAGCGAGTGTTAGTGTTTGTAGCTCAGACAGGTATTTCCGCAAGGGTGTCTACTTGTGGTAATCATCATTAAATGTATCCTATGCTTTTTCTAGAGTTCACTTTATTAATTAATTAATAAAGTGAACATCTTTTATTAAAGTGACTTCTAATTAATAAAGTGACTAAGTTGAGTCACTTATTGATTTAATTAAAAGAAAGCCATTGATCTCACGGTTAGATCTTGACCATTGAGATTAGGTAAATGGCTCAAATCAAAGTTATAAAACACAAATAGGGCAAAGGACAAAGACACAGAGAGAGCATTTACTTCACAAGTCACATGAGTAAATGAGAAGATCGAAGATCTGATTTTCAGTAAGTGGTGAGGATAAATCAGCAGCAGAGATCAACAAAGGGAGAGAGGGCAGCCTTGATCAGCAAGTAGGCTGTACAGAGAAATCCATATAGCAGCTGCCATACCAGATCCGTACAGGTTGTATGGATTTCATACATCGTGCAATAAGGCTGCACGTCTGACTGCCTCAGGTTCTGTACAGATCGGCTGTACCAGAACAGTCCATACAGGTTGTACAGACTGTACTGTACAACCAACAAAAATATTGGGCATATTTCCAAGATCTGGAAATTCTCAGGTTTGCTGTTCGTTGTATTTATTTCTCAGAGCCATTTTCCCTGTTAGGGGAGCTCTTTTAAGTTCTGATGATATTTGAATGGTGAACTGATCTTGAAGAGCATAAATAAATTGTGTACTGTGTGATTGCTTTTCTTGTTTTCCGCTGCTTTAAAGAGTTAATAATTCCAGTAAAGTAATCTAGAACTGATCTGTTTACTTAGTTTGTTAGTTTTAAGAAATTAACAACCTTGTTTCCAGTTAGGGCTTATGGGGTCAAGAAGTATGCCCCTCTAAGAATTGGTTATCAATATTTATGGATTGGAATGAGAGACTATGGCCTCAAAGCTAGTAGTCTCTTGTCTAATCAAGACAAACCATGAAACCAAGGTCCTACAAGAAGGGTTTCCTCAAGGGAATAGCCTTCACCAACAAGATCAACAAAAGACTTGAAAATAATACTTAAAACCCTTTCATAAAGTATAGAACTAATCAAGACAGGAAATAAACACTTACCAAATCGTTTTAGGGAAGAAGGAAGAGATACAAACCCTAGACGTGCTCCCTCCAAGTAGTTGATAACTCCTCAATGGATTGATCTTGCCTTAGAAAAAAAATACCAAGAAGAATAATCAAGAAAGAAAGATCTCCAAGAATTGACAGCAAGAAAGGCCAAGTAAAGATCTTCTATTGATGGCTTCAGTAATGATCTCCTACAATTCACAACAATTTGGAATGAGAGGAGTGCTTATATTTATAAATGAGGCCCATGACTCCTTCCCATTATTTATTCCCTAAATCTAGGTTAAGGAAATAAAATAAAAGTGACTTGTCATCCACATAACTTGGAGACCAAAGTTAAATTACAATCAAAAGATACCACATATGCATAAAACCCTCGTGCAAGAGGAACATTTCACAAAAAATGGGGCCGATTTGCTCTCCAAGGACAACATTCCATCAAAGGAGTGTTGTGGAGGGCTCACAACAAGTTGGGGTAGCCTCCCAAGAAAGTAAAACTCAGTGGAACGTCCTCATGAAAATTAGGAGAATGATCTCAAAAGGGGACGACCTCCACAAAATGTGCTAAAAAAATGCTCAAATATTGTCTATAAATCCTTGAAATATGTCTCCAAAGCATGACCATGTTCATATCTGAGGTCAAGTCACCTTCATAAAACCCCCAACAACAAGAATGACGCCAAAAATAATGGGTCAACTCTCATCAAAAGTCATGAAAGAAGTGGTCTAAATTCCATCCACATCATTAAGGGTGAGTGCCATGCCATTTTCTCAAAGTTAAAGTCACTTAAGTGACCTCCACATCATCCAAGTGGCTCAAATAAAACCCCACGACTATCATAAAGTGCCCCAAGTGAGGTCGGCCCCCATTAGTGAGCAAAAGCACTTTAAAAAAGTGCTAAAGGAGGGGGACGTTCTAGCATCTGACACATAGTAAGTGTAGGGGGTGTCCACGTGGGATATAAATAGTCCGTCCGTGTCTCGGAGAGTGTGACCAATGCCTCGAAACCTATGATATGCCTCGAAAAATGTGAAGCTGGATAATCATGTGCAAAATCATCTCCAAGGGCCCATGACCTAAGTGTGGTACATACATAAGAAAGAGAGGGTCCATGTAGGGAAAAGTAGGTGTGCTAAACCATGGGTGTGACAACCCTTACAAAGTGCAATCACCTTTTACATAGCAAAAGAATAAGTGAATGGTTAGGGCCCCGTAAATCATGTATCCTAGTAGATCCACCTCAAAATGCGGGCATACCTACCTAGGACATAAATGCCCGACTTGAGGGAGTTACCACCTCCAAGAGATAGTCGGCCAGAGCAATAAAACCAAGCACCCGGAGAATGGGGACTACAAGGACATGCCATGACCATCCACCTAAGGGGCTCTGGGAAACCACTAGCCAACACTTGTACATCAAATCATCCCATCATGGCCACATACAAAGAAATCATCACACTTTGGGCTCATCAGAGTGGTTACATCTCGTGAAAAAATGTAGGGTACACTGCAGAGGATCTGGGGTGTAACACTTACCATATTTTTCGTGATTCCTCCTGTATTTGAGCAACTCAAGTATCTAATAATGTCTACGAAAGCCGGTTACACATGAAATCATAAACGATGTTAAATTTGGACATGTCTACTGTGCAATATGAAAATGATGTAGACTCGAATAGAAGTGAAGTTATTTATGTTCTTTTAAATTCACTTAGCTGCTGATGTTTTCCAGTCCAATTTCCTTGAGGAAAGTTGTTAACAAACATTGTGACATATAGATGTTTGTTAGTGTTATTTAGTTTAAAATATATTATATTTGTGCATGCTTTCTAACTTTTTTTGTCTCTTCAAGTAATGGTTCTCCAAATATGGTACCAATCTCAGATCCTTTGACTTCAATCTTAATTGCAGGTGGTGTCCGCTGTCTTGCAATACTCAATATTGCTTTTGCAATAAGTTTTGCATTTTGTGCACTGCTTCTGGGGCCAACTATCCTCACTCTAGAAAGTGACTGCTCTACTATATTATTCTGGTGCTATGAAGTTTTGTGTTGGGGCCTTGTAGTCTTATTTGGAGGCACTGCATTTTTCTTAAGGCGCAAGGCAGCTGTCATTCTTGATGAAGGTGAGCATTATGGTAGCTTCTCAGTCGGTCTTGAGATGCTTGAGGCTCCGCCACAATTACCACAAGCTGAGTTGGAGAGGCGCATTAATGCAGGATTCAACTCTTGGATGGGATCCTCGCTTCTGTCATCAGATGAAGAGGATGGGCCCCGCACAACTGGCCTAGATGATGTGTGGGAAGACGATGATGTTTATAGCATGCCGACAGTCATAAATGCTACAAGTTCTTCAAATCTTAGGAATGCATAAGTTTTTTGGTTGGTAACACAATTTGGTTGATATGATCAACCCCACCCATCAGAGATTCTATTTGATATCTGTGTGAATGTTTGTACTAAAGACAGGTGGAAATTGCGCTGGAACCATTGTAAATGTATATTTCTTTTGTTTTTACTGAAAAGGTTTATGACATGGACCATCTTAATTTATAAACATTGTCTGTCCTAGCATGGTTTTCTGTTCAGAAAGGCAAGTAGTTCATATCCCAAAGTGCCAGTCCTCCCTTGCAATCTTATATATTCTTGGGAGGCAAAAGAAAGTTGGAGTGTGGGAAGAAATGAAGAAATTATATCAACCAAATATGACCATATATTAAGAAAAAGTGTCCAGAGGCAAATAGTGGGACTGGTATAGACATGCATACTTGATGAATAACAGAGGAAATGGTCTATCCAATGGATTGGTATGTATGAACATGCATATTTGAACAATCCTATGGGACCATATGTAAACTAAAAGTGAGGCAGTTGATGGTATTTACGTGTATCACTAAATTGTAACAAAGTTTTGACAATCCATGTGATTTATATAGCCCAAGGGGTTAGCTCAACTGGTCGTCGCCAATGTTGTTCAGCATTTGGCTAGTTCTGTGCCAGCAGGTGCCTGGTTTGAATCCCCCCTTGGGTTAGGTGCACCAGTTTATGCCAATGGGTTTGCCAAGGATGGCATCCACAAATGTGGGGAAGCATCCCTTGGGTTTTCCCATGAGGTTTTCCTAGGAAAAAAAATCTATTATATGTAAATGCATATTCAAAATAACAAACAGAAATGTAATGTATCTCCAAACTAAGTTTAAAAGGCGATATCCGCAAACTTAATCATGGTACAGTGCGTTCAGGCATGTGATGCAAATCAACTTGTGCTGTTTAGGTGTCTCTGTGCATGAGTGGGTCTTAGCTCTGTGTGTGTGTCTGAGAGAGAGAGTAACGGTGTCTGTTTGACTGTTTATTTGTGCTTAATATCTATCATTGATGTCTGTAGACATTCTTTAGGATTATTTTCAACTTGAAGAAGGGCGAGTGGTTTGTATGTAGGAAAACTTGGCAGCATTTAGCATTTGTCTTAAGAAAACAAGATAAGGAGGGCCAAACAGAGAAGTTTTGTGAAATGTACGTTTAAACTTCATACAGAGGCTTCAACCTTTGTTCAAGAATAATCCTTTTCATAGTCTTACACAGTTTTATTTTTTACATGCAATATGCGAGTCTGTCACCCCGGTAGCTGTCTGGAGCTGGACAGGAAGAAGAAAATCAAGGTGCAGGTGAGAATTTTGGCATGGAATCAAACGGGTTGTAGGTGTTGAAGGTGAGTTTTAGGTCTGCTGTTTACACAAGAGATGCAGTGGAGAGTGCTCTGCATTCTTTGCCCATTCACAGAAACAGAGGCTTATAGGTGAGCAACATTCTAGTTCAACTCTCATAATATGGCAAGGAAATATAATAAAATCTACTTATGCAGGACTGTAAAATTACAATAAAATCTGCCGCTGGGGTTCTCAGATGAAATATCTTTTTCAGTGTAAAATCTAAATGGGTTCCTTGATGATGTTTTATATAAATAGAAGGGAATTGTACATAATTTTTTTTATACCATATTTGAGCTGGCAAATTTCAGGTCTCATTTATAACTCCATGTTTATTAGGCACCAACCTTTATGAACATTGACCTATGTTATATCGATAGCATATATACTTTTTTGGTGCAGAGAGGGATGTATTCTCAGAATTATAACTCGCTGAAGAGAGAGTGCAAGGGAGTGTTGATGTGCATGCATGACTGTTGAAGAGAACGTGCTATAAAATCATGCATACTATGAATATTTGTCTCCAGGATTTGTGAATATTTGTCCCCAGGATTTATAGTGAGCTTCGTTATTTAAATGATTGAGAAATGGGATCAGAGTCAGAATAAAAAATCTGATTAACATAGATTTCTCGAGCAATTATAACCTACACATTTCAAGTTTCTTATTCTGGTCTTAGATCTCCCACTAATAGAGGTATCTCTCCAAGAATGTGAACGTTGAAAATTGAGAATTAACTGGAACACTGAACGTTGCTCATAGAGGTATCTCTCCAAGAATGTGAACTTTGAAAAACTGAGAATTAATTGAACGCTGAACATTGCTCATGTGATTTTTGAATCAAATATAAAGTTGAGAACGAACTGGAATGCTGCTTATTGAAAATTCTATATTGGTACTACTGTTCGAAAATAGAGTATTTCCACACAGGTTGAACAGCTTTGGACAAACATTCACATAAATCAAATATCGGAACACTGCGGTTTACATGGTTAAAACTTTCATGGAGGGAAATAGTGCATGACATTTGGGCAATTGATTAAAGCAGGAAATATTTTACTTGAACATCTCTCAGTTCAATACCCTCCATGTTCTTTAAATAGAAATCATGGACCAATCAGCTATTAAACCATGTTGTTAATATAAATGAGATGTTTGAACCATTGGATCACTCGCCTAAGCATGATTGTGACGGTCGGATTGGTAAAGTACAAAGGCACACTAAAGGAACACATTAAATGTGCACTTTAACTCAAAATTACATTAGACGAAGCTGAGCTTAAACTTAGCTCCTAGTGTTGAAACTTGAAATATCCTAACAACAACTGTGAACCAGAACCCGGGTCATATAAAATTTCCACTATTGCGATGCTAAGAAAGAAATTGAATAATGAATGCTATTTTTGTAGAAACATACACAAAACTCATTGCTTTATGGACACTGCAAATCCAATGGAGGTTTTCGTCCACCATACAATTTGAAGGTTTTTTCAATGTCAGTTCACATATAGGGCTCATTGTTCAATGCTTTGGGTTACATGTCTATCTCTGAGTGGCTTTCTAGGCATTATAGATAAGTTCTCCATTCTCAGCCTACACTGCTGAAAGTGACCTCTTTGTAAATGTTAAGAACACACTTGCACAGGGATGCTCCATTGCATTGTGAATATTCCATATCTAATGGAGATGTTCGTTCACAATACAAATTTACACCACTCATTGCATTGTGAATATTCCATATCTAATGGAGATGTTCGTTCACAATACAAATTTTGCAGGTTCCACAATCCATGTGCATATAGAGCTCATTGCCCACTGCCTTTCTGTTGAATTTCGACTTCTATGTGGCTCCCCAGGTACTGTAGATAGGTTCTCTGTTCTCAACCATCAGTGCTGAGATGTAACTTTGTGATTGTTAAGAATGAACCAGAATGATGAACTCCGCTTGTATAAAATTACACCATCCATTACCTTGTGAAAAGCCCATGTCTTGGAGATGTTCCTTTGCCACTCAAATTTCACAGGTTATTCCATAATCCATGTACATATAGAGATCATTGCCCACTGTTTTTCTGTTGCATATCCACCTATGTGTAACACTTTCAGGCACTGCAAATGAGTTGTACATTCTTGGCCATCACTGCTTACAGGGAGTTTTGCATGCATGGGTTATGAGGCACACATAGCACACACATAGCATATCCTTTAATAGAGGACGGCCATTGTGTCTTCCCCAATGTCTAGGGAAATATTATTTCTTTTCAGTATAGTCTTCTTCTATGTTGCATAGAAATGGATAAAGATAACAACTTCCAAAAGATTGGTTACAAAATGGCTACAAAACGACATGTGTGCATACACAAATAAAAAATAAAAATGATGAAACAGACAATATCTTCTATTAGTATACAGACAGTGCAAATGAAGGCAAGTTTGTAGGTCTGCAATGCATATATTGGCCCTAAAACAAGGGCCAGATCTCTATGACAGTGTCTTAGGCATTAGAAAACTCAATTGACACCCATGTAACAGCTTGCTGGACACATCAGAATTGTGCAGTAACTGCAGGGAAAAATTATATCTTTGTAACAGCCGCTGAACACTGCAGCTTTTGCTCAGGAAAAGTTATATCCTTGCCTTAATAGCTTTCACCTACTAGATTATGCTTAAAAATCGATTTTCTTGAAGCTTTTGCCAAGGGCCTTGCCATTGTAACACTCTAACACATTTTGCTTCATCTAAGCCATCGTCTACTTCATCTTTGAGCTAAAGGAGGAAAACTACTAAGGCCTAGGGTTACCTATTTCCTAGTAGCCATTTCCCCCCTAGGGTTTGGTGATTGAAGCTTTGGGCTACCAACACTTCAATTATTGACCCTCTTGTCTCTATCCCTCTTATTATCATTTGTTCCTTCAAGATTTTCCGCAGCTTAAAAAGACTCCATTTACCCTAAAAAACACTGATTTAAGCCTTGCAATTGAGTGATTGAAAAAAACCACTATCAAAACCTTAACCTTAAGCTCTCTACTAACTAGTCCTAACCTTAGAATAGTTTAATATACTAACCTATTTGCTGCTGTTACTAAAGTAAGCTACAACAATCTATTGCAACACTAAAAGCACCTAAAAGCAATTGAGAAAGTTGATAAATACATTGCCTTTTTTGCTTCTGACAAATGCTAGTATTTTTGTATTGATTAGTAATTATTCTTGGTCATTTTGAAGCCATTATAAATAATTTATTGTGAAGCTATTGTCTTATAAACATTGTTGCTATAAATTTCTGTTTACTTCACCATATATCAACTATTGCTTTTATTGATAAAGTCCATGGTTTTTTGAAGTACTAACAACAAGTTGTACTTGCAAAAGATACATTTTCTTGTTGTTTTGTTCTGGGCAGATACATCTTAATTCTTCATTACTTCATTGGTTAAAACCCTGGGACTTTTTGATCAGTGTGACTTGTGAGAGGGGACATTTTCATAGAAACTTTAACCTTTGCCTTCTCAAACCCCCAGGTCGTCGGGGACTTCTCCCCTGGGCTATCAACCTTAAATAGAAAGAGGTATCTCGTTGTGGTGACAATGATAGGATAACCTCCCGTTACAACAATTTTCCTTCCCTAAACCTTATCCTTTGGAATAAATACAAATTGTGCGATAACATTTTGGCGCCGTTGTTGGGGAACACTGAGTCAATTCTCCTCAAAGACGACACTTTTCGGTAAGCCTTTCCTCAAAAGCCTTTACTTTTCAAATCTTACTTGACAACTCCACTTAGGGTGATCCCCTCATCGCTTTGATAGTTTCAAGAAAACTATCTGGCGACTCCACAAACCATAGAGAGGTACACCAACCCTCCCTAGTCCTTTAAAAGAAAGCCTCTCCGAAACTCTCCTGTAGTAAAATAACTGTTTGGAGGAAATCTTCCCTTGAACACAATGTCTAGCACAAGAACTCAGACCGTCAATCCAAACCAAGCCAATAACCAAAGACAATGGTCATCCAAGCTTTTCAAACTGCTAGACATGACAACTATACCGGGCTACCCTAGGCAAATGCCCCCTAAGTATGAAAAATGGTTGCCCAAATTTACTGGAAATGATGTAATGAGTGCTGAAGATCACGAGCAATTTTTGGGCCTTCTTCTAGGTTCATCCCATCAGTGATGATGCTGAAGATTTAGCTATGAAATTGTTCTCTGCTACCCTCCATGATGGCACTAGACGCTGGTACAATGGTCTCCCTGACGCTAGTATTAAAACAACGGATAGGTGTGACGTCCCCAACCACCCACAAGCGGGGCGCTGTCATTGAGTAAACATCTTTTTCTTCTTATACCAATTTGTAGCGTCCCCGACCATCAACCCTTGCTAGGTAACGCTACCTAATCAACTGTATCTTTACTTTTCTGCTATAATATACCCATATATATATCTAATGCAATTTTAACCAGACATAAACATTATGTACACACATTCTTTCGGAAGTGACAATAAAAATACCAATATTTAACATATGATTTACGTTCTGCTATCACACAACATAATGCCTAAATAATAGTAAAAGCATATATGCAATAATCATAGAAATAACAACATATATAAATACACATGTAATCAAACTTGGAAATGGTACTTATCTTTTAATTGAAGTACACCAACTGTGTCCAGACTTTCCACGAATCTCTTAACCTTAGACCACGCTGCTCATCACTCTCAACAGTGGGTCATCCCCGAGTTGGGACTAAAATCCACCTGGCAAGGGATTCCTAGGCTAGGCAGGGACAACAGGAAGTTGCACAGTACAACATGAAGGATTTCCTCCAAGGAGCCACTTACGTCCACATCTCACAGACTCTCATTCCCCACATGCCTGTCCCACCCCAGGAGTGTACACCTTCACTGTCACACAGTCCATCGTCTGCTACACTTCCCTTTCCAGGGCTTTAACAACAGGTTGGATCAAGAATTCTCAGAGCTTTGTAGCTGCTACTGGACTTCCTCCAGGAGAGCTCACTTCCTCAACACACTCTCTCACCTGAAGAGAGTCACTTACATACCTGACAACCTGCTTCTTCACTCTTGCTCCTCAACACACGGGCATGGTGATGGCAGCAACAAAAACTGGATGTGGGGAACGATACTGACATGACAATACGCAGGAAACCCGTAGGTACAGGTACAACGAGGGTATCAATTCAGACTTGTCGCAGAGGTTCGAGGTGTTTCCAGAATTCCACAATGACGTTCCAGGGTTACTGTGTCTTGCTGGGTGCACTGGTCAATCAAGGTAACAAATGGCCAATCTGGTCCGAATCGTCAGAATCGTCCGAATCCTGAGAATGGTGAGAACCCTCCCCCATAAATCTACATGCGTTTTGGATGACACTTGGCTCTCTAGGAGCACGTTCCCCCCACTTGGAAGTCGTTCCTCTCCCTAAAGGAACTTCATATAAATTAATATCCTCTTTACATCTTTTAGAATAATAATATATTATTCTATTAGGCTCTTAAGCTTGACCTTTCTTTCCTAGACTCACAACCCCATCCCTTTCCCTACCCAGTGGAGCTTAGTCCCCCATAACTCTTTTTTCGTGGTCGGTCTACACGCAGTGATGTAGTTATATTAATAATAATCTGCATAATTACATATACAAAATCAGACCCACTGGACTTAGCATCTAGGCTCTCCGGCCTAATAAACACATAAGCCTACCAACTTATAAATACTTGGCTCGCCATCCTACTAAACATGTTACATTCATAATTACAAGCGGGGCTCGACCTTGGGATATTACAATCCCCTCTCCTTATTTTTGCACTGTACCCAGTGCAACTCATTTACACATCAACAAGATTTTTAAAATCTTCAAAAATATGCGGGTATTTTGCCCGCATAGTGTCTTCGTGCTCCCATGTTGTGTCCTCAGGACCGTACTAGGTCCACTGGACTTTTACAAGTCCTATGGCTTGATTCCAGAGCTGTTTTCTTTTCCGGTCCAATATGTGCACCGGATGTACATGAAAAATGCTTTCTTGCTCCACCTGAATCACATTCCAATCAATAACATGATTAACATCAGTTATATATTTCATAAGCAATGAGACATGGAATACATTATGTATAGACATAGATGCAGACAATGCAAGCATATAAGCTACTGGTCCAATCCTCTCTAGGATTTCAAACGACCCACAATATCTGGCTACCAACTTGGAGTAGTTTCCTAGCTTTAGGGAACTTCTGTTGGCTTTCACCTTCAAGAAAACATGGTCACCCATTTTAAATTCCTTGTGAGTTATGCTCTTGTCAGTATAGCTTTTTTGCCTGTCTTGGGAAGCCTTCAAATTCTATTTAATCTTCAGTATTTGCTCTTCCATTTCCTTGAGCAACTCTGGCCCAACCACTGCTCTATCAGCTGGGTTGTCCCAACTTATTGGTGTGTTGCACTTTCTCCCATAAAGTGAATCAAATGGGCTCATCTTTAGTGATGCTTGATACCCATTGTTGTAGGCAAATTCTACCAAGTATAGATAATATTCCAATTTAGATGGTTTGTCCATCACATACATCCTTAACATATCCTCTATCACTTGGTTCACCCTTTCTGTTTTCACATCAGACTCAGGATGATAAGCTGTGCTAAAGTTCAGATTTGTTTCGAACCCTTTGAATAACCTTTTCCAAAACTTTGAGGTAAACTTTGGGTCTCTGTCAGACATAATTGTCTCGGGTATGCCATGCAAGCGTGCTACTTCCATCGTATAAATATCAACAACATTAGTTGCCTTGTGAGTAACCTTCATAGGAATGAAATGGGTAGCTTTAGTAAGCTTTTCCACCACCACCATGATTGCATCATGCTGCTCGCTTGTTCTGGGCAATCCTGTGATGAAATCCATTGTCACCACTTCCCACTTCTGCTGAGGAATGGGTAATGGCTGCAGTAACCTAGTTGGGTGTCTATGCTCAACCTTGACCCTTTGACACTCCAAGCATTTAACTATGTATTCAACAATCTCCCTCTTCATGCCTAGCCAATAATATTGGATCTTGACTGCTGAAACTATTTTATGATATCCTGGGTGTCCCGCATAAGGTACATTGTGCATTTATTTTAAAATCGCACTCCTCAATTCAGGAGAATTGGGTACATAAAATCTGTTTCTGTACAAGAGAATTCCATCAATTCCCAATTCATAATTTTCAGTTTTCTGCTGCATTTTACCTCGCTGCAATTTTGTTACTAAGTCCATGTACTGCAAATCAATTTTTGCAGTCTCATAAATTTTGCTTTTAAGATCCGTCTGATACATGCTAATGGTTGTAACATGTAG
Organism: Picea engelmannii; assembly: GCA_009831015.1. Lineage (NCBI taxonomy): Eukaryota > Viridiplantae > Streptophyta > Pinopsida > Pinales > Pinaceae > Picea > Picea engelmannii. The sequence goes on from ML776741.1 coordinate 199,923, forward strand.
TTCATGCACTCTCCTACTGAGTGCATCAACCACCTTGTTCTCCTTTCCTTTGATGTGCTTTATATCAAAGTCATACTCACAAAGGAATTCCAACCATTTACTCTGTATAGCATTCAAAGTAGACTGATCAAACAAATACTTTAGACCATTATGGTCTTCCGTCAACTCAAACCTCTTTCCCATGAGGTAGTGCTTCCACTTCTTCAAAGCGTGCACTATGGCTGCCAACTCCAAATCATGAGTGGCATAGAGCCTTTCATGCTCTTTCAATTTGATGGACTCGAAACATATCACAAATTCTTTCTGACTAAGGACTCCTCCAAGTCCTTCTTTGCACACATCTGTGCAAACCACAAAATCTTCATTTCGATCAACAATCTACAGAATTTGAGCACTGTTTAACAACTACTTCAATTGCTGGAAGCTCTTTTCACATTCTTTTGTCCATTGAAACTTCTTCTCCTTCCTTTGTAAGGAAGTGATGGGATGAGCTATTCTTGAAAGCCCTGTAATGATCCTTCTGTATTATCCAGCTAGACCCATGAAGGATATGACTTCAGTCACATTCTTAGGTTCTTTCCACCCTTTGTTGGCCTCAATCTTTTCAGGGTCCACTGCTATCCCTTCTTCAGATAGGATATGCCCCAAATAGTGAATTTTGTTTTGATAAAATGAGTACTTGCTCAATTTGACATACAACTGATGCTCTCTTAGCACTTGCAACATCATCCTCAAGTGTTGTTCATGGTCTTCTTCTATCTTGGAATATACAAGGATGTCATCCAAAAAGACAATGATAAACTTGTCTAAATATTTTCGGAAAACACCATTCATTAGGAACATGAAAACAACTGGCGCATTTGATAATCTGAACGACACCACTGTGAATTCATAATGACCTTACCTTGTCTTGAAGGCGGTCTTGTTGATGTCTTTCTCTTTAATCCTTATCTGATGGTATCCTGACCTGAGATCTATCTTTGAAAATATCCTTGCATCCTTCAACTCATCGAAGAGATCATCAATCCTTGGTAGAGGATACTTGTTCTTTATAGTCACTTTGTTCAACTTTTTGAACTTGATGCACAATCTCAATGTCCCATCTTTCTTCTTCATGAACAAGACCGGGGCACCCCAAGGTGACACACTTGGGCGTATATACCCCTTCTTTAGAAGCTCTTCAAGCTGCATTTGCAACTCCTTCAGCTTTGGTGTACTCATTCTGTAAGGAGTCTTTGATACTAGAGCTGCCCCAGGTATCAAATTTATAGAGAAATCAATATCTCTCTTTGGGGGTAGTCCTAGTACCTCCTTGAACACATCTTCAAAATCTTCCAGGACTGCATGATCCTCCAGATTTGGCACCTTATCCTTAGGTGCTTCTTCCATATGGACTGCAAATATTTGGCAACCCTTCCTATAACACTTCTTTAGATGCATTGCTGAGATTTCTCGGACAGTAACTGCCCTAGAAATTCCTTGGACTGCTCTCTGTTTTCCTTCCTCATCCAGGCAAGTGAATGCCTTTTTATGACAATCTAATATGGCATGGTGTTGGTCCAACCAATCCATACCAAATAGGCAATCATATGATCCCAAAGGAAAACTGTTCAAATCTGCCTTGGTACTCAGTCCATTCATGCCCAATGGACATGATTTAACCAACTCAACAACCTTTCTCTTGGCTCCTGTAGCCAACTGCACCAACCAAGATTTCCCATGCTTGCTTCTTGGTAATTGAAATATTTCCACTACCTTACTATCTACATAGCTATGACTAGCCCCCAAATCAATTAAAATAGTAAGGGCATGGTTATTGATCATACCTTCGACTTCAATAATGTGTGATTGAAACTCAACTTGCTTGTTGTCGAGGGAAACATAGATTCTTGGTACTCTTCTGCCCATGTCCTCCACTGTTTCTGCTTGCTGAACATGGTGAAAAAATCTCACCTTGTCCTTTCTGTGAGGGAAATCTCGATACCTATGATCTCCTTTACATCCCCAACATTGCATAGGTGTCTACCTTGGCCTTTTCCCACCTCCTTCAGCCATCATGGGCTCTCTCAAAACTGGCTGTCCTTGAGGACTATTTCTGGAAAAATGGTGGCCTATTTCCCTTCTGCCTCTGCTCCCTCTTAAACTTCCTTTTGTCTTCCCAAGCTTTTTGGAAAGTAGGCTTTCCTTTTTGATGATCCTATAATCATTTTTATCTCCTTATAGTTTCTTCCAGAGTCTTGGGATTATCATATTGGATCTTATCACTGATGAAAGATGACAACCCACTCAGATATCTCTGGATCTTGATTGCCTCATCATTAATGAAAGGGACATACTTCAACAACTCTAGAAATCCCCTCTCATATTCATCTATAGTCATGCTGCCCAGTTTAAGTTCAAATAACTCTTTCATCTTCTTGTCATAATATCTCTTGGCTAAGTATTTCTTTTCAAAATGTTTCTTGAATTCCTTCCAAGTCACATTTTTCTCCTTGAGGTGCTGTACTTGCACCAACTAATCCCACCATATGGATGCCTTTCCTTTAAGTTGGTAAATGGAAATTATTCCCTCTGCATGAGAAAAATAATTTTGCAATTGGAAGTACTTCCTCATGCCTAGCAACCATGTCTCATCATCTTCATCCTTCTTATGCTCTCCATCAAAAGTAGGAGGTTTGATCTTATTCATTTCTTCTTTCAATTCATCCACCCCAAACCTCCTATGTTTCCTAACAGGGGATGGACTTGAGCTACTGTGTGCTCTCCTATGGGAATGCTTTTGGGAGTGCTGGTGATGTCCGCTACCATTCCTTGATCTTTCTTTCTTCTCAGGGGTCCTGTGACTTCATGATTCGCTGGAGCCACCCTCCTTATCCAACTTCTTTTCAATTCTTTCCAGGCTCCATATTAACTTCATATTGAAGTATCCTTGTTGCTCCTTGGCTCTCTTAAGCCTTTCGTTATCTTCTTGGTGAATTTATACATCTTTTTGCAATTTTTTTAATGATTTTCATCATGCCCACGTCTTTATCTATTTCTTCTCCATGCCCATTCAAGTTTGTTCCTTCAATTCCCAAATGGACATCCATTCTTCTATCTTCATTCTCCGAACTGTAAGCATATTGTACCTCCTCCATTTCTCTGCACTATGGAACAATTCGGTTCTGGCAATTGTTAACTCTGCAAAATGTGCAATCAACAAAATTTTTGTCAGGCTATCAATCTTTAATCATTTTCTGGAATAACATAAACAATCTGATTCAACAAAAGAATATAAGATTCCATTTTCTGCGGTTCTTGGTCGATCAAGAATCCCCACGGCTCTATCTCCGAGCCCTGCTCTGTTCTACAATTCACTTTCGGGCGCTAGCCCCGTTTTCTCCAGCCCTTAATCTGCATGTGACCACGACTGTGACCAAGTGATAATAGTTGGGTGCTTATCCAAAGCCTTGAAAATTCGGGGCTCTAGAGCTTCAGAGGCTTCCCTTTTCACACCTCACAAACATCACATAACATTGAATTGTAGAACTCACGAAGAACGGTGGATCTACGGTTCACATTCTCTATTTAGATCTATGGTGGATAGGAGCTCTGTGACTCCGACTTCATCGGTTTCTAAAGCACATCACACAAAATATCTCGGAGTGCCGAATTGGTGAACTCGTGAAGTGGGGTGGATCAACGGTCCATGTCTTCCCAACATCCAATGGCTGATATTTACTACAAAACTCTGGGCTTCGGGCTTTAGGGCTCCAGGACTCCGGAGCTTTAGGGTTTTGGGACTTTGGAGCTTCAGGGCTTCGGGACTTCAGAGCTTCGGGGCTCTAGGACTTCGGAGGATTTCACATCTGCACACCCAAAAACTCCTGAACCACGAATCTCTGAGTACTTCCACGTCACCCCTGGTGGCGTCATTACGTCACTTGACTTCAGCGCTACGAAACTTCGACAGTTTCTTCCTCCCATTCCATCACGAACCATTTCTTCTGGAGTGTCAAGTATCCAGACCTTGGGATCTGACGCCACGCGTCCCCTGTGACCAACGGTTGGGATTAACTTCGGCCTTCATGCCTTCTCTACCCAATGCTAACTATAATCACCTTTCCTCCAGAGTACCAAGTCTTCGAACTACGAAATCTGTTGCCGCATTTCCTCTGTGATCAATGGTCGAGGTAGTCTCCGACCTTCGGGAGTCTTTCCACTTGAACACAATTCCTCCGGAGTGCCCAGTCTCCGGATTGTAGGATCTGGCGCCACATGTCCACTATGAACAACGATGAAGATATACTCTGGCCTTTGGGCCTTCGAGAGTTTTCATACTTAAACACTTGTTGACCAAGTTCCTCCGGAGTGCCAAGTCTTAGGACTATAGGAGTTGGCACCACGCATTTACTGGGGTCAAGTTATCGTGGGCCCGGTCTAGTTAAATTCTTCGCCAAGGTTTTAACTGCCTTATGTATCCATCAGGGCCCCACCATCCATGCTCGAGAGGAGTGCCATGCAGTGAAATACTAGAAGCGGACACGTGGCCCAATATGGAGGATGACACGTGTCACATTCTAACTGGCATTTCTATCTTCAAAAGGTTCTTAACTCACTAACACGTGGCGCACATCCCCTATGCCCATGTCATCCCTAGTGACATCAACATGCCAGGTCACTTCAGGGCTTCGGGCTTAGAAATATTTTACACTTGCGCACTCCAATTCTCCCGAACGCCGAACTCCCAAACAAGATGATCTCCTGACACACGATTCTTTCGACGAATGGTCTAGATTAACTCCGGACTTCGGGATTTCGAGATTTTTCACTCTAGCACACTTTGTTTCTCCTGAACGTCGAACTCCTGAATGCGCTGAGCTTCTGACACACGTCTTTTTTAATGAATGGTCCGGATGAACTCCGAACTTCGAGACTTCGGGAGTTTTCGCCTTAGCACTCTTTGTTTCTCCCAAATGCCGAATCCCCGAACAAGAAAATCTTCCGACACATGTCTCTTTTGATAAATGGTCCGGATGAACTTCGGACTTCGAGAGTTTTCACTCTATCACACCTTGATACTCCCGAATGCTGAATTCCAGAACAAGCCAACCTACCGACACGTGTTTCTTTGGATGAACGGTCCATATGAACTTTGGACTTCGGGACTTCGAGAGTTTTCACTCTAGCGCACTCGATTTCTCCCGAAGTGTCGAACTGCCGAATACCTTGATCTACGGTTCTGATCTGCCTTAGGCCAAAACCAACGGTCAAACACTTCTCCCCGGATCTATGACGTAGATCCACTTCGGGACTTCAAGCTTCGACCCCTTTTTATCTATAACAAATAAACTTCTCCGAAGTCGCGAAGTCCGAAGGGCTTGCAGGTTAACTCTCATGCACCTTTTTCTAGATCTGACGATTGGAAAAGTTGGCCCTTCCCCTGCGTAGATCTTACGCCCAAAGTTCAAACCTTACGGCCCAACACAAGGATTGTTGTGGCTTCTTTCTCTGTTGCCATTCCATAAGCCGTTATACCTCCCGAGCTTCATAACACGACCAAGGTATTCTCTTGGCACCCAGGGGCGCTCCTAACTGATATTTTTCCATTTCGACAACAATTCCTTTCCGAAACTTTTGCTTCAACTCACTAACATGGCCCATCCAGGCTCAGCGTTGAAACCATGGCTCTGATACCAATTTGTGACGTCCCCAACCACCCACAGGGTGGACGTCGTCATTGAGTAAACATATTTTTCTTCTTATACCAATTTGTAGCGTCTCCGACCATCAACCCTTGTCAGGTAACGCTACCTAATCAACTGTATATTTACTTTCTGCTCTAATATACCCATATATATATCTAATGAAATTTTAACCAGAAATAAACATTCTGTACATACACATATTCTTGCGGAAGCGACAATAACACATACCAATATTTAGCAGATGATTTACGTTCTACTATCACACAACATAATGCAGAAATAACAGTAAAAATATACATGAAATAATCATAGAAATAACAACATATATAAATACACAACATCTAACCAAACTTGGAAATGGTATTTATCTTTTAATTGAAGTACACTAACTGTGTGCAGACCTTCCACGAACCTCCCAGCCTTAGACCATGCTACTCATCACTCTCAGCAGTGGGTCACCCCTGAGCTGGGACTAAATTCCACTGGCAAAGGGATTCTTATGCTAGGCAGGGACAACATGAAGTTGCACAATACAACAAGAAGGATTTCCTCCAAGGAGCCACTTATGCCCACAACTCATAGACTCTCATTCCCCACATGCATGTCCCACCTCAGGAGTGTACACCTTCACTGTCACACAGTCCAATAATTGCTACACCTCCCTTTCCAGGGCTTCAACAACAAGATGGATAAGGACTTTTTATAGCTCTGTAGCTGCTATTGGATTTCCTCTAGGAGAGCTCACTTCCTCAACACACTCTCTCACCCGGAGAGAGTTTCTCACAGGCTTGACAACCTACTTCTTCACTTTTGCTCCTCAGCACACGTGCATGGTGATGGCAGTAACAAAAACTGGACGTGGGCAACGATACTGATAGGACAATACGCATGAAAATCGCAAGTATAGGTACAACGATGGTATTAATTTGGGCTTGTCGCAGAGGTTTAGGGTGTTTCCGAAATTCCACAATGGCGTTTCAGGATTACTATGTATTATTGGGTGCGCTGGTCAATCAGGGTAACAGATGGCCAACCTGGTCCAAATGGTTTGAATTGTCAGAATCGTCCAAATCGTCCAAATCCTGAAAATGGTGAGAACCCTCCCCCCTAAATCTGCATGCATTTTGGATGAAACTTGGCTCTCCAGGAGCACGTTCCCCCCACTTAGAACTCGTTCCTCTCCCTAAAGGAACTTATGATAAATTAATATCCTCTTTAATACTTTTAGAATAATAATATATTATTCTATTAGGCTCTTAAGCTTAGCCCTTCTTTCCTAGACTTAGAGCCCCATCCCTTTCCCTACCCAGTGGAGCTTAGTCCCCCATAAATCTTTCTTCGTGGTCAGTCTACATGTAGTGATGTTGTTATATTAATAATAATCTGCATAATTACATATACAAAATCAGGCCCACTGGCCTTAGCATCTAGGCTCTTCATCCTAATAAACACATAAGCCTACCAACTTATAAATACTTGGCTCACCAGCCTACAAAACATGTTACATTCATAATTACAACCGGGGCTCAGCCTTGGGATATTACAATAGTTTAGAGGAAATATTCCTCAAACGATGGAGTGTAAAGGAAGACCCCAACATGCTGCTGATAAGGCTGGATACCCTCGTGAAACACGATAATGAAACCGTTAGAGAATTCCACAACAAGTTTGAAACCTTGTTGCAAAAGATCCATGTGAGTCGTCATCCTTCTTACAATTTACTTCTTTTCCTTTATACCAAAGCCTTTACATTTCATCTAGGGTATCTCCTTAGAGATAAAAACCATGAAACAATCCAAGAAGCCCAAGATTTAGCTACAAGGATTGAGGACAACCTTTCATCATCTAGAGTCAAGCCTTTCTCATCCCCAAGAGTTAGAATGGACACTAAACCTAAGATAGTCCACAATGATGAGCCTACCTCAGACATTAGTGCTAGCTTGGAAAAATTACAACTGTCTGTAGATAGCATGGTAAAAACCCAAGATCTAATGTTGAGTAGGATTGTCAACCTAGAAAGGACTCAACAACAAGCCCCTAGGGTTCCTTACAAGGGTTAGTTCCAGAAGGGGAACCAAGTTTTCAGACCAAAGAATGATCAAGAGGTTCCAAATACTTTAGCCCCTGCAAACATAGTAGATGAAAACCCTTGGTGCCTGCAATGCAATGAGTCACACTAGGAGCATGAGTGTCCTTTCAACAAAGGAAACCATGGCCAAGTGAAGATAATGGACCATACCATCGAGGATCCTCAAATTTTCCTTAATATTGCTCCTGAGGAACATCAAGAAGGCATGAAATAAGAAACCAAGAAGTCTAGGATGTAGGTAATAAACAACCTTGACCAAGAATCAAGAGATAAGTTGAAGAAGCAAGAATTCCAAGTGTATACTAGACAAAAGAAAATGAACCAACCTGTCTCTACTGGTCCTGTGGCATCACAAAAAAAGGCCTCCACCCATGAACATCCTCCTTTCTAAGAATCCTCTCAAGACCGAGAAGGGTGGACTTAAATTTTGACTTTGAAGGGGCATTAGCCAAGATGCATGTGACCATCCCTTTGAGAGAAGTCATCAAGGTACCATCTGTCAAAGAAAGGTTTGATAATTTTTTCAAAGGGTTAGATGGACCAATGGACCCTCCTATTATGCTACAAGCCGATCACTTTAGGGTTCAGTATGATGGACACCCACCTTTCTTCATGACCTTATTGATCAATAAAAAATGCCTTAACAACTGTATGCTGGATTCAACGGTAGGTGCTGACATGATGTCTTTGAAGGTCATGGAACAATTGGGCCTAAAATTCACACGAACTCACAAGAATGTGTGTGGTTTTGAGTCCAGAGCCATACCCACGCATGGGGTAATTGAGAACATGGAAGTATACCTTGGAAGATACCCCGAGAGAGTGATCCATATGGACATCGTAATGGTGGATGTCCCAAATGTGTGGGGAATGCTGTTGTCCAATAAATTTGCTGCGATGTTGGGAGGCACTCTAGAGATGGATCTCACTTATATCAATGTGCCTATGAACGATGGAACAATAAGCTGCCTCCTGAATGTGTTAATGACCAAAATCCATGTGCAAAAAATTAGTGATCACATTGAAGCTGACGAAACACATGAGCCGATCAAGGAGATTCTTCTTGAATTTTCTCCTGATGACATGCCTTTTGCTACAAAAGAAGACTTTGATCAGATACAATGGCTGAAGAAAGAGGATTATCAACAAATCCTGAACAAATATAAAGACAAAGAAGTTGGGGTTGTCAAACTATTAAATAAAGGAGAAGATAACATACTGATCCAACCATCCCAACAAGAATTTTTCACAGCAGAGTCCCACCCTCTTCCCTCAAGACATACACCAGGGTTGTGCAAGAAACAACAAGTTAAAAACCAAGGATTACAAAGAGGGAGACACAGTCTATATGTGGGACACAAAGAAGGGAGAGCCTACGAATGTCAAGGGAAGTATACAATTTTGTCTTGGACCCCTCAGAGTTGGAAGAAAGTCAGTCGATGATGCCTACTAATTGTCTACATTGGAAGGAAGAAGGCGCCCATTACCAGTTAGCGGGCACCTCCTCAAACCCCATCAAGGGAAAGAGACTTGACTTCACAGGTAAGTTGGTATGCATTTTCATTCATTGTATATAACATCTTCATTTCATGCTAGAGCAGTTGTATTTCGATTGTATATATGCTTGTTTATTTTCATTTACTGTATCATATGTGAGCCATGGGTGATATCATCACCCAAAATGATTACTGATAATATTTTGTTGAGATCAATTAGGTCACAGGTCATGCCAGATATGATGAGGTTCTCATGCACTCTATGGTGATCACATGCCCCTGAGTTGGAGCCAGATGTTATCCCCTAGCCTAGGGATAACTAAGGAGATTATGTCTCGAGGCCCATAGGTCCTAGACATGGAGTACTGAGAGCCATATTGACTTGATCCTGGCCCTAGAGGGCCCATCTTTCTTCTTCAATGCCTCCACCTTGTCAACAACAACAACATCCATCCCATCGGCCTGGTCCTTCAACAATAGTAGGTCTTGCTCCATGAGGTAATGAGTCCGGGTATCATGGTATGTGTCACTCTAATTCTCAAAAAATTTGAATATGTGCATTTAATTATTTTTACTTCTAACATGTGCTTGGACCTTATGCCTTTCCACTTGTCCACACCTGGGGGGAATGACATGATGCCCTAGTAAGTTGGTTCCCGTAGGGTTTGAGTTTCCATTGGGTGGGTTCATGAAAGGTCATCTTCCGTTCTTGCCATACGTACCACTTTTCATCTTTTTCCCTCTCATCCATCCCATACATTGGTTCGAGAATTGGGTTTTCTAATCTAGCAAGGGATTGTACCTTACCTTGTGGGAAGAAGGGGCTAAAGGCCCAGAGGGTAAAAGTAGCTGGAAAAATATAAAAGCCAAAAGATGTTAGTGACCTAACCCCTCACGTAGGTAGAATAATATATTTCCATGTAAGAAAGGTCAAGATTAATAAGGCCTAGCAATAATGAAGAATAAGTCCAATGTAATAAGACCTAATAGAAGCTTCCACTTCTAGAAGGATCTTCCTCTAGATTGTTCTTTTGATAGACATATTTAGCATAAATAGGAGTCGAGGGTATGAAAAGTTTTGTCTTGGATATTATTGTAATAGAGCTCCGCTCTGCTGGAGGTTGCCCCCTCGAAGAGGCAAGTGAACATTGCTCTCAGTAATCAAAGTGCTCTTTCTGGTGTTATTTTTTTTTATCATTTGGGTATTATCATGGTGTTTCTCTGGTTATTTTGTTGTTCACCTACCATTTCTAGCTATTTATTTCTGTTCTGCATACTTTTTATATTTGGAATATTACAAGTGGTATCAGAGCACCTTCCTCGGCAGAAAATTGTGGGTTAATTTTTTTTCCAGGGTAGAGACATATTCTGACATCTTTAAGCTACAAAGATCCGTCGTTACGCACATAAACCCACGGTCGGGGATTCATACACATAGGAAATACAAGTGGTACTTAAGCACACATCTGTTGGCCACCCTTGTAACCCTTGTTGGTACCTCTTCGAGTGGTAGCACATCAGACAACACCTGTATACAGATCGCCCTAGATCTCCTGAAGCCCTCTGTAGATAAACCGATCGGTCTCCTAACTGCTATAGTTCCACCGAGAACAACGCTCTGGAAGATACTCTCTAGTACCTGGGTAGTCAGGTAGTATGACTAAGGGTATGGTCTAGCCTCCGTAGTTGGTGCCCTGAGATATTGGGCTGAGTACTACTGTTGGACCCCGCACGTATATCAAAGAGATATGGCACAGAGAAAACCCTTGTCTGTAGAACCCTTGAATACCCTAACCCTTGGGAAGGAAACAAAAATAGAACCAACAATATCTATTGCTGTGCTACATTGTATTCTGCATTATGGCTACAAAATTACTACACATTTCTTCCTGTTAAGAATTTGAGAATTTTGTCATTGTAATATTCTTCAGGCCGGAGTATAACTCCACAGGAGTAAAAAACAAAAAAGTATAGTGGTCTGCCGACACGCTTATTTGGGACCTATTCCATTGGATTCCCATTTTCTCCCTGATCGTAGTCATACCCTTCATTTTTAATCCTTTTTGTTTTGTGGACCTGACCCCTTCTCAGTTTCCCTATTTTTTCACCTATCCCATTATATTTCCCTTCAATCACCGATCGTCGTGGTACCTATCACTTCTAAGTCCTTTTTTTTTGTGGTCCCACCCACCCATTTTTTTTCCTTACCCGCACTTCCCCTCTACAAATGGCCACCACTCGCAACGAAGATCTCCAAACTTCCATCAATCAAGCCCATGTATCCATCGAACATCTCACATCTCATATGGATTCCACCAATTCCTGCATTGACACCTTGGAAGCCAACCTCACAACCCATTTGGCCTCCCTCCAGATTGTTGTCAATCAATTGTTGAACTGCCCTATGGGTCCTTCTTCATCCGTACAACCCGATGCTCCTGATTCCTCTCAGTCTCTACATTTTCACTCCAACTCCTTTCATCTTGAACCTCGTCTTCCCCGCATAGAGGTCAATAAATTTGATGGCTCCGATCCTACAGGTTGGGTCACTCAAATGGAGCATTATTTTTCTCTGCATGGTATTACTGATGAGTTGGCCAAACTTCACTATGTTGTCCTCTATCTAGATCCTGAATACTGGCAATGGTGGCAATGGTGAAAAATTCACGTCAGGGGTATATTTCCTGGACCCAGTTTGTTGCTGAGCTCTATGCCTTCTTTGATATTGATACCCACTATCTAGGCCGTTTGACCAAGTTGAAATAGTCAGACACAGTGGAAGACTTCATCACTGGTTTTGAGCATTTGGCATTTCGAACAGAGGGCATGTCAGATGCATTCTTCCGTGAATGATTTATCATTGGTCTCAAGGATGAAATCCGATCCCAAGTTCTCATGACCTGCCCTCCCACTTGGTTGGAAGCTACTCAACGTGCTAAAGAGTCCCAACAAGTTGTTTTTTTCCAGAACAAAAAAACCCCTTTTGTTACTTTCCCTCGACCTAGTAATCCTAACCCCCCTGTTACTCCCCTCAAGGTCCATAAACTAACTCGGGCTGAAATGGCTGAATGCCAACTGAATGGTCTTTGCTATATTTGTGATGAGAAATATTTTCCGGGGCACAAGTGTAAGGAACAAAAACTATTTATGGCCATCTTAGAAGATGTTCCTGAAGAGGATGTGACTGTTCCCCTTGTTGAAGAACCCTCCCTTCCCGATGCCACCCAAGAACCCGCTGAACCACCTGAAGTTGACCCACTTATTTCCTTGCATGCCCTCACTGGCTTCTCGCCCCCCCCAAACGCTCAAGATCATTGGCTACATTAAGCACATGAAGGTCATCATCCTTGTTGACAGTGGTAGCACCCACAATTTTATTCATCATCACATTGCCCAGGAAACCAATTGCTATATTCGTGCTGTCAATAATTTTCAAATCATGATAGCCAATGGTAGGTCCATGAAATGTGGTGGGCGGTGTGAAAATTTCTATCTTCAAATTGGAAATTACCAACTGAAATCTCATATGTTTTCCATTGACATGGGAGGTTGTGACATTGTGTTAGGTGATGAATGGTTATGCACTTTGGGTCCCATTCTTATGGATTTTAAGGAATTAACCATGCAATTCCAACATGAAGGACAAAA
>ML776741.1:215044-230656 GCA_009831015.1 Picea engelmannii
TCGAAACTTAAATCCATGGTACTTTCCTAGCTTCATGCTACACCCATAGTTGGGCATTCAGGATTTACCAAAACCTATGACTGGGTCAAACGTTCTTTTTTTTATGGGATGGTATGAAATAGGACGTTCATAATTTTGTGGCTAAATGTGATGTGTGTCAATGCAACAAGGGAGAAACAGTAAAATATCCTAGCACACTACAACCACTTCCGATTCCACCTACTATTTGGCGTGATATCTCTATGGATTTTATTGTAGGGTTACCTAAATTGGGAAATAAATCAGTCATCATGGTGGTAGTTGATCGAATTTCCAAGTATGCTCATTTCTGTTCTCTTCAACACCCATTTACAACATCCAATGTGGCTCAAATTTTCATGGATCAGGTCTTCAAGCTTCATGGTATGCCACATTCTATTATTTCTGGTCATGACCCAACTTTCACCAACAATTTTTGGCAAGAACTGTTCAAACTCCAAGGCACCCAATTGCATCTCAGCATAGCTTATCATCCCTAGACTGATGGTCGAACTGAAGTGGTCAACAAGTGTTTGGAAACATATTTGAGGTGCTTTTCATTGGAAAGAAAAAATCAGTGGGATCAATGGTTACCACTAGCTGAATGGTGGTAAAACACTTCTTACCATACAACTACCCGCATGAATCCTTTTGAAACAGTCTATGGACAAAATCCACCTTCAGTTCTCTCATATTTTCCAGGTGTCTTGAAGTTCCAGGCAGTTGACCAAACACTTACAATTCGAGAGGCTATTCTTCGTACCCTCAAAGAGAATTTGGTCATGGCCCAAAATCGCATGAAGCAATAAGAAGATCAAGGTTTCTCTGAACGTCAATTTGCAGAAGGGGATCATGTGTTTCTTTGCCTACAACCTTACAAGAAAAATTCCCTCAAGGCTGACCATTGTTGGAAACTGAAACCCAAATTTTATGGTCCTTATATAGTTCTCAAGCATGTGGGACAGGTGGACTATCAGTTAGCTTTGTCCAGTCATTCTAAGCTCCATTCTGTTTTTCATGTTTCCTGCTTAAGGAAGGTGATTGGAACTAAGTGCTAAAATCAAACCAACCTTCCCGAGTTGGATGAAGAAGGCTCCATTTGTCTACATCCACAAGCAGTTTTGGACCAGCGTGAGGGTCGTCTGCATCAACGAACCATCAAGGAAGTGTTAGTCCAGTGGAAATATACAACTCCATCATATGCCACTTGAGAACCAACTATTATTCTACAACAATTTCCTCATCTATAGCCTTGAGAACAAGGTTGTTTTTAAGGGGGTGGACATGTTAGGGGCCTAACCCCTCACGTAGGTAGAATAATATATTTCCATGTAATAAAGGTCAATATTAATAAGGCCTAGCAATAAGGAAGAATAATTCTAATGTAAGAAGACCTAATAGAAGCTTCTGCTTCTAGAAGGATCTTCCTCTAGATTGTTCTTTTGATAGACATATTTAGTATAAATAGGAGTCGAGGGTATGAGAAGTTTTGTCTTGGATATTATTGTAATAGAGATCTTCTTTGCTGGAGGTTTCCCCCTCAAAGAGGCAAGTGAACATTTCTCTTAGTAATCAAAGTGCTCTTTCTGGTGTTATTTTGTTATCATTTTGGTATTGTCATGGTGTTTCTTTGGTTATATTGTTGTTCATCTACATTTCTAGCTATTTATTTCTGTTCTGCATACTTTTTATATCTGGAATATTACAAAAGAACAAAACCTTCAGATGCTTTGCCTAGGGATCCCTGAGAAAGCAATAAAAGGATTCTCAACAAGAAACAAAGGGACCCATAAAATGATAAAATCAAGACCTAGTTGGAGGCTAGGGGGTCTCATCACGACCCAACCTTCTCATCTTCATGAAATTCTCATGGGTAACATTGTCACCACTGGTCAGCACGCCAGGGTAGTGTCCCCTAACTAGTCTCTTGAAAAAAAAGAATTAAGATAAAAGATAAAAGGCATTTAATGGGCTTGGAAACACTTGCATCCATGACAAGGTGCAACACACCCTCTTCGGAGGCAGCCACAGTTAAGACATACATTCCCTTATCATCACTACACCCATTTCTCAGACATCCCTCACCACCTCATCCACCTACATGGCCTAGATTTTTCTTCACCTGGAAACATCCCACGTCCAATGAGAATTAGCCCAATAGGACCTCCTAACGTCCCCTCCAAACCTGGCTTGTAGAATAGCATAACATCTTTGAGCACTTGTCTGGGAAAGTGGGTTTTATGCACATGTTTAAATAACTTGATTATTAGATGTGATTGACATTGCTATGATCCCTGTGACTTATGAACCCATGGAGGGCGTACTTGTTGTTGCAGGGCCACACCCGACAGACATGTACACATGGGGAGATGATTAGTTCAGACCTCCATAGGGATAAAATCCCACTAGATGGATGTTGAGACCCTAGCCAAGGCCAGAGACAGATCATAGGTTTGCACCAGAGAGAGAGGAGGATGTTCCACTAGAGACAACCTGACAGGACTGGACCTAGGGGGGTCTTTCCCTTCTCACTATGATGTAGGCCTTGGAAGGCCCATGATGTCACCTTTGTGACCCTTGATATCACCCAATGTTTTGGACACTTTGGAGGCAGTTGTGTGCCAAGTGGCATGTGTGGTTTGATCCAGAGGCCTTGGGAGGCCTAACATTTTTCTCTTGGAGGCCAACGTTGCACTAAAAAGGCCTAACATCACCCTAAAAGGGAACGACGTCACCTTTTCTGCTTGATTTAGGGTTTTAATTTGTCATTTAATGTAAAAACTGGATATTACATGTAACTGGCCATGTCGACCTTTTTGACCTAATTTTGGTCATTGTAACTGTATAAATAAGGGATTTCCCCTTGTATTATTTGATTATATTTCACTCACACAAGTGTGAGGTATGAAATTTGTGCCCTAATTAGGGTTACTTGGCTGAAATTTGGTGCGCACTTCTTGAAGGAGGCTTATCTTGGACTATTTTGGCATTTTTCTTGGTGGAAGTGTTCAACTAGGTTATTTGCTAGGTGATTCTTGGTGAATGTAAGCAAATTTTATGCAATTCTTCTTCATTCAATGGTTATAGTTATATTTATCTTGCATTTATACTAAGATTATGAAATTGCTAGCTTAAAAACCTAGGAGGCTGAAGCACATGTTATTTTCCTTTCCTTAATAACTTTCACCTATTAGATTATGCTTGAAAACATATTTTCTTGAATCTTTTGCTAAGGGACTTGCCATTGCAACACACTAACACATTTTGCTTCATCTAATCTATCATCTACTTCATCTTTGAGCTAAAGAAGGAGAAAAAATACTAGGGCCTAAGGTTACCTACTTCCTAGTAGCCATTTCCCCCCTAGGGTTTAGTGATTGAAGCTTTGGGCTACCAACACTTCAATTATTGACCCTCTTGTCTCTATCCCTCTTATTATCATTTGTTCCTTCAAGATTTTTTGCAGCCTAAAAAGACTCCATTTACCATAAAAAAGCACTGATCTAAGCCTTGCAATTGAGTGATTGAAAAAAACCACTATCAAAACCTTTACCTTAAGCTCTTTACTAACTACTCCTAACCTTAGAATAGTCTAATATACTAACCTATTTGCTGCTATTACTAAAGTAAGCTACAACCATCTATTTTAGCACTAGAAGCACCTAAAATCAATTGAGACAATTGATAAATACACTGCCTTATTTGCTTATGACAAATGCTAGTATTTTGGTATTGATAGTAATTATTCTTGGTCATTTTGAAGCCATTTTAAGACATTTATTGTGGAGCTAGTCTTATAAAAATTGCTGCTATAAATTTCTGCTTACTTCACCATATATCAACTATTTCTTTTATTGATAAAGTCCATGGMTTTATGAAGTACTAACAACAAGTTGTACTTGCAAAATATACCTTTTCTTGTTGCTTTGTTCTTGGHAGGTACATCTTAATTCTTCATTACTTCATTGGTTAAACCCYGGGACTTTCTGATCAATGTGACTTGTGAGAGGGGACATTTTCATAGAAAATTTAACCTTTTACTTCTCAAACGCCCAGGTCACCGGGGACGTCTCCCCTAGGCTATAAACCCTAAATAGAAAGAGGCATCCCGTTGAGGTGACAATGATAGGATAACCCCCTGTTACACTCTTCCTTTTAACTTCACTCTTCCTTTTAACTTCACTACCTGCCCAATCTGATTCATTGAAACAAACCAATATGAATCCATCTCTCTGGACATAATTCAACCCAAAATATACAGTTCCATGCAAGTAAGGGAGAACATGTTTTGCTGCCACCCAATGCATTCTCCTAGGCTCAACCATAAACTAACTAAGAGTGTTCACAAAAAAATAAATATCTTGTCGAGTGTTGACTAGATACATTAATGATCCAATCAATTGACAATATAAGATGGGATCTACCAACTTAGACTCAAAATCATTCATCTTTTTCAAGTTGGTTATCATTGGTGTAGGCACAGGGACGCAATCCTCCATCTTAAATCTCTTCAGAATGTCAGTTGCATACTTCCCCTGTCCAAGAAAAATATGTCTTGGTTCCTACAAAACCTCCAATCCCAAAAAATAGTGCATTAGCCCAATATCCTTCATTTCAAAATATGAAGCAAAGATATCACTTGCACTTCTTGATGAGCTTCTCTGACTCCATGAGAAAGATATCATCCACATACAAGATAAGAATGGGTGGATTCTCACCAACCAAGATGTAGTATAGGTTGGAATCCACCTCACTCTTCACAAAACCTAATTGTAACAAGTAAATATCAATCCTYGAGTACCAAGATCATAGAKCTTGATTGATTCCATACAAGGCTTTATTCARCCTACACACATGGGAATMTCTCCCATGTACCTCAAATCCCTGTGGTTKCTCAATATACAATTCCTCATTTATGAACTCATTCAAAAATGCGGTTGTCACATCCATCTGATGTATACTCCAACCCATCTTTGCTGTAATGGATATGATCACTMTGATAGAAGTGTATCTCAAAACTGATGCAAAGGTCTTATCATATTCAAATCCCTCTACCTGTGAGAACCCCGAGCCACAAACTGAGCTTTGTATTTCTCAATGCTGCCATCTGCAACATGTTTGATTTTGYGGAGCCACTTGGAAGTCACCACTGATTTCCCCTCAAGTCTCGGTACAACCTCCCAAACATCATTCTTCATGATGGAAGCATACTCTTCCACCATGGAATCCCTCTAGAATTGATATCCTACTTCCCCCTCATAAGTACAAGGCTCAGACTCTCGAATATTGCTCATCAAATCCATATAACTGTAAAATATATCTAATGCCTTGTTATCCCTAATAATCATCTTAGGAATTTCCACATGCTCCTATGCATTCTTCAAGGTCGTATGAAGCCATATTGGCTTTCGCTTCCCTGAATAGGCCTCATGTGGAGAAAACCAGTCCCGCTCATCCCTCTCATTTGAAGACCGAGCACCAGTGGCCTGTGAATTTGTAACCTGGGAACCTGTAACTGTCGAAACCTATGAAGTTGAAACAAATATTCCCTGTGAATTTGTAACCTGCGATAAGCCTTTGAAGTCTCTCTATACCAAACAAATATTCCCTTTTTAGTTGTCGATCTAGATTTTTCCTCTTCTCTGAAGAAAAATGTCAATAAGTCAAGCACCCAAATATACAAAAGTGCCCAACCTTAGGATTCTTCTCTGTAAAATCCTTCTCAGGAGTTTGATTCCCCAATTCCCTATGAAAACTCCTGTTCTGAATGTAAACAGATGTGTTACATGCTCAACCAAAGAAACATAGATAGATCCTGATCATATAACATGGATTTTTCTACTCCAACAATAGCCATGTTCTTTTTTTCTACAACCCCATTCTGTTGTGGATTGTATGGAACTTCCATCTCTCTTTTGATCCCCTCCTGAATACAAAATTTAATGAATTCATTGAAGGTATGCTCATCCCCATTGTCGGACCTCAACACTCGGATTTTCCTGCATGTTTGGTTCTCTACAAGAGATTTAAACTCTTGAAACCGACTGAAGACTCGAGTATTTGTCTTCATGAATTAAATCCAGGTCTTCATGGAGAAGTCATCTATAAAGATAACATAATACTCAAATCCACTCAAATATATTGTTGACATTGGCCCACATACATATGAATGTACCACATCTAGAATCCCCACTTCTTTTCTATCACTACTCGGAATGCAATCTTGGTGTACTTCCCGAGTGCACACCATTTGCACAAATCCTAGTGCTCTGTACTGAAACCTAAAAATCCAGTAATAATCTCTCTCAACACCGGAAGAGAACCATGGTGGAAATGAGCCATCCTCCTATGCCATACCTTAGATAAATCACTGCTGCTGCTGCTCTGTATCAAGGCTCATTCTGGATGAAACATAAGCCTCTATAGTTTCCTTTGTCTAATCCCAATTACCTTTGTTATTGTGACACCAGATCCATTAGGATGAAGAAGTCCTTTTCCATCTCGGAAAATCACCTCATACCCCTTTTCCTCTATAGCGAAAACTAATATCAGACTCTTTGCCAACCATGGAACATACAATACATCCCTCACTACCATTGGTTGATGAAACTCCCTCTGAAAGGAGACTGTCCCATGGCCAATTGCCTTGACCTTGGAATCATTTCCAAGCTCTACATTAAGATCAACACCATTCTATGTAATATTTATAAAGTGATCATGCACACCTGTCATATGACTGGAGGTTTCACTATCTATATACCAAACATTGGTAGAAGTTATTCTCATGGAAAAACATATCAACAAAGATAACTCTCTCTCAAATCTAGCAGTAAACTCACCTACTTTAGCTGAAGCTGCAACTTGTTTCTTCTTTTCCTTGTTAGGGCACTAACCTGCATAGTGCCCCCTCTTATGACATACAAAGCACTTAAATTTGTTGATATCCTTTTTCTGTTCACCCTTTGACATACTCTTACTTGTTTTACCTTTCTTGGATTTGTTCTTTCTCTTTGATAAAAGAGCCACATTTTCCTCATCATCCCCTTGTTGCTGGCCTCTTTGTTTGGAACAAAATCCGATCTCCTCCTGCATAAAGTCATCCCAAAGTCTCTCCCAATAAAGAATTTTTTCTCTCACAACAATACCACACACAAATGAATACCATGGTTTTGAAAAACCATTCAAGGCACTTCTAACAAATTATGCCCATTCCACTTTTTCTCCATGTAGCCTAGAAACTTCCTTCGTGTATATTTTTGCAATAGTTGTTGCCTTATGTGTTTTATTCACTAGAATAAAATGTGCTTCCTTATTCAATTTATCAACCACCACCATGATGGAATTATGCTGCTTCACTGTTCTAGGCATCTTAGTAATAAAATCCACTGTGACAACCTCCCACTTCCACTCTAGAATGGGTAATGGTTGTAACATCCCCGTTGGGTGCCTATGCTCTGTCTTCACTTTTTGGCACTCTAGACATTGAAGATTTTCAGGTCCTATCAAGCATGCCTACTGGGTCTGTCTTTGACCACAATTAGGCTCTAAGTTTCAACTATTATGTAAAGTGTTTGCTGCTGTTTTAGGACAGCCAACAGTCCAAGACTTCTTGCTGATTTGTTACAGTTGCACTTCCAATTTTAGGTGCTATAACATGTAGTTTTAGTAACCAAAAGTTAGCACATGCATACTAAAATAAGTACAACACACCTAAATATCTTTACATCTGAAATAAAGAAGATCTAAGAGACTAACACATGCATTTTTTTACATAGGTATTTTTGGTCAACATGACCCTAGATAAAACCCCCCTGGGGAAAACCAGTTTGGGATATCTATCTATATAATGATGATTAAAGAAAGAGATACAACAAGTAATGAAATACAATGGAACCTATATACATAGTAATCTCCTCATGAGCCTTGCCACAAAAACTAGAGAAAGAAGTGCCCAAACTGTGGTGCGCCCTCTCCCTTTGTTACCCTCTGTACTGAACTGAAGCGCCCTAGCTCATCTGGAACACAATGAAGAAATCCCTCCATAGGAATGTCCTCTCCTATGCTTCCTTTCCACTAAAAATATCAGAGCTCGAATCCTCCAAGCAGATCTGCTACCAGGTAGTTGCCAGTCCACTCAACATGTGCACCCTCCTCCTAGCAGAAATGATCACCAGAAATAAATTGAGCCATAAATTGAATGTCTCTCTCTACATAAACAAGCGCCCAAGCTCTCCTCTCCCTATGCATCATACCTCATCCTTATCTGACAAGTCCTCCTCCTCTGATGAGCAAATGAAGGAACCAAAATGTGCCCTCCTCCTCAAGATGCGCCCCTCCTCCATGAAAATGCTCCCTCTCAGAGATGGAAGATATGGCTCCATGGAAATGCTCTCCATGCAAGCTCAAACCAACCTCAATATTCTCCTCAAGATCTCAAGGCTTTTTCTCAAACCCTCATGAAGTGCGACCTCCTTCTCCTCAAGAAATGTGCCCCTCTCCTCTTCTCCAAAAATCACAACTGAAGAATGAGTCTCAAAAATACCTTTAACCTCTCTTTAGCCTCCTCATGCCAACCCTAAAAGATCAATGGCCTAGATTAGATCTAGCCAAGTCTAATCAATGGGTGAGATCAAATACAATAATCTCACTAAGAAAACCCACTTTCCTTAGTTTCTTTATGTCTATTAATTCACCCACATTGTGAATTAATTGTCACTTTATGACTTAAGTGACATATTTCACTTTTGAATTAAAACTCCTAAGTCAAAGTGAAATTAGAATAATAAAGTAAAGTACAAGGGTAATAGTCTTCCCCCTTTGTGCTTAGAGACTCATAAGCACATGGGGACCACTTTCCAAGGTACCCAAATCTCAACACTCCCTCTTATCGAGGAAAGTGCTCGTCACCACTAATAACATCCCTATAGTGGACATGGTTGCCTCCTGGAATATGCTCGGTGAGTATGGCTGTACCCTGATCTCTAAAAGTGGACTTTTTCATAGATCTACTTAATCTGTATGATCTATAAATGGAACTGACTCTCCATCTATCAAATATCATCTAGAACTCGACATCACACACAGATCTCCACCTTGGTCTGCCACCAAGGATTTCATCCTACTGCTGGCCTCTCACCAAGAGTCTCTACTCTTGGCATCTCACCAAGAGTCTCCCCCTCTTGGTATCTCACCAAGACTCATCAACTTGGCCTCTCGCCAAGTCACCTCCACCTAAAGTGGATCCAGAACCTTATCTTCCTGTCTCATAAGCCATGTGAGGCTCAAGCCTTTGTGGTGCCCTACTGCTCCTCCTCCTCATCCTCTGATGCATTGAAGCTGTAGCACCAACTCTTTGTCTGCTCGGATGCTATGAAACTGTAGCTATACTGGGTGGACCAGTCACCCACTCTGAAGATGTCCAGGGACACTGAGTTTGATCTCCCTCTGAATCACTGCTATGCGTCAGTCAGTCCTCCTCAACTCGGTCTCCCCATCTATTGCTAGATGGTGTAATAGCAGATAAAGTAGTAATGAATGCACACTCTCTGGCAAACTGATCACTGAACTCTATCTCCTCTGTTGTCGCTGTTGACCCATCCTGTTGCTTCTTCTTCTTCTTGAGACAATGTATTGCATAGTGACCCATCTCTCCACAAACAAAGCATCTCACTGTGCTCATGTCTCTCCTCTGCCCATTGCTGTTGCTGCTCTCTCCTCCCTGTGGTGGGCCCCCAAACTTGGGACCTTTCCGACCTCCACGGTCGGTCTTCTTCTTTCCCTTTGTCCAAAGAACAAGGTCCTCATCACCAGAAACTGTCTGCTGTTGTTGTTGCTGTCCAGAAGCTTCGGCTGCAAGCCTAATCTCCTCCCGGATGAAGTCATTTGACATCCTCTCCCATGTGGGAATAACCTCATTGGAAATAATGCCACATACAAATGGACTCCACGGTTTGGTGAATCTATTCATAGCTTGCCTCACCAAAGATTTAGGGTTCACAACCTCTCCGATGGCTGCAAGCTCATCTTTGATCTGTGTGTATCTACCAAGGAATGAAGTAACCGTCTCATCCTCGAGCATGTGAATTCCCCTGAGTTGGTCATGAAGAACCATCTTCCGGTTCTCATTAGAGCTCTCGTACAACTTGCACAAATATGCCCACATCTTGTATGCACAAGTCTTCCCAGTCAAATGGGGAATAATGTGATCTCTCACAGCATCACATATGATCCTCTTTTCCTTGTTGTTCCTCCTCCTGAATTCTGCAACCAAGGTGGGTGCAGTGACAAGAATGGGAGGAACAACTGCCTCGACTATGTCCCATAGCTCGATGTCCTCTAAGATAAAGACCATCCTCGCCTTCCAAGGTGACCAATTGCTAGCCCCGACTAGCCTGTCCTCCACACACATCTAAGATACTAACATGTCTGCCAACTGCGCTCACTCTGATGCTCCCAATGCAAAGGAACATTGCCTCACTCCTTTCAACACAGGTGTGAAAAGAGGCAAGCGAATCCACGACCTCACTCCTAATCTCTAGGTGTGAAAAGAGGTTGTAAAAACTACAACCTTACTCCTGCCCATGCAGGTGTAAAAAGAGGCTGTCCACAAGTGCCAAAAACTGCCCAACTGTCCTCTTCAAAATTCTGCCCTCTAACAACCAGTGAATGAGTCAATGGCTGTCCTCAAATATCTGCCAAGAAGATGTATATGACAGCCAACAAAATGTTATCCCAACTGCTCAAAATTTCAGCCACCTCAGCTCTGATACCATGAAGATTTTCAGGTCCTATCAAGCATTCCTATTGGGTCTTTATTTGACCACAGTTAGGCTCTAAGTTTCAGCTGTTATGTAAAGTGTTTGCTACTGTTTTAGGACATCCAATGGTCCAAGAACTTCTTGCTGATTTGTTATGGTTGCACTTCTAATTTTAGGTGCTCTAGCATGTAGTTTTAGTAACCATAAGTTAGCACATGTATACTAAAATAAGTACAACACACCTAAAGATCTTTACAACTGAAATAAAGCAGATCTAAGAGACCAACACATGCATTTTTGTACACGGGTATTTTTGGTCAACATGACCCTGGATAAAACCCCCCCGGGGAAAACCAGTTTAGGATATATGTCTATATAATGATGATTAAAGAAAGAGATACAACAAGTAATGAAATACAATGGAACCTGTATACATATCAATCTCCTCACGAGCCTTGCCACAAGAACCAGAGAAAGAAGTGCCCAAACTGTGGTGCGCCCTCTCCCTTTGTTTCCCTCTATACTGAACTAAAGCACCCTAGCTCATTTAGAACCCAATGAAGAAATCACTCCACAGGAATGTCCTCTCCTGTGCTGCCACTCCATTGAAATTGTCATAGCTCGAATCCTCCGAGCAGATATGCTACCAGGTAGCTGCCAGTCCTCTCAACATGTGCGCCCTCCTCCTAGAAGAAATGATCACCAGAAATAAACTGAGCCATAAACTGAATGTATCTCTCCACAGAAACAAGCGCCCAAGGTCTCCTATCCCTATGCATTAGACCTCATCCTGATCTGACACGTCCTCCTCCTTTGACGAGTAAATAAAGGAACTAGAATGCACCCTCGTCCTCAAGATGCACCCCTCCTCCATGAAAATGCTCCCTCTCAGAGATGGAAGCTATGGCTCCATGGAAATGCTCTCCATGCAAGCTCAAACCAACCTCAAGATTCTCTTGAAGCTCTCAAGGGTTTTTCTCAAACCCTCATGAAGTGCACCCTCCTTCTCCTCAAGAAATGCGCCCCTCTCCTCTTCTCCAAAAATCACAAGTGAAGAATGAGTCTCAAAAATACCTTTATCCTCTCTTTAGCCTCCTCATGCCAACCCTAAAAGATCAATGGACTAGATTAGATCTATACAAGTCTAATCAATGGGTGAGATCAACTCCAATAATCTCACTAAGGAAACCCACTTTCCTTTGTTGCTTTATGTCTATTAATTCACCCACATTGTGAATTAATTGTCACTTTATGACTTGAGTGACATATTTGAATTTTGACCTAAAACTCCTAAGTCAAAGAAATTAGAATCATAAAGTAAAGTACAAGGGTAATAGTCTTCCCCCTTTGTGCTTAGAGACTCATAAGCACAAAGGGACCACTTTCCAAGGTACCCAAATCTCAACACTCACTCTTACCGAGGAAAGTGCTCATCACCACCAATAACATCCCTATAGTGGACATGGTTGCCTCCTAGCATATGCTCGGTGAGTATGGATGTACCCTGATCTCTGAAAGTGGACTCTGTCACATATCTACTCAATTTGTATGATCTATAAATGACACTGACTCTTCATCTATCCAAGATCATCTAGAACTCAACATCACACCAAGATCTCCACCTTGGTATCCCACCAAGGATTTCCTCCTACTCCTAGCCTCTCACCAAGAGTCTCTACTCTTGGCATCTCACCAAGAGTCTCCCCCTCTTGGTCTCTCACCAAGAGTCATCAACTTGGCCTCTCGCCAAGTCACCTCCACCTGAAGTGGATCCAGAACCTGATCTGCCCGTCTCATAAGCCATGTGAGGCTTAATCCTCTGTGGTGCCCTGCTGCTCCTCCTCCTCCTCCTCTGATGCACTGAAGCTGTAGCACCAACTCTCTGTCTTCTCGACTGCTATGAAACTATAGCTATACAAGGTGGACTAGTCACCCACTCTGAAGATGTCTAGGGACACTGAGTTTGATCTCCCTCTGGATCACTGCTATGCGTCAGTCGGTCCTCCTCAACTTGGTCTCCCCATCTAGTGTTGGATGGTGTAATAACAGATAAAGTAGTAATGAATGCACACTCTTTGGAAAACTGATCACTGAACTCTATCTCCTCTGCTGTCGCTGCTAACCCATCCTCCTGCTTCTGCTTCTTCTTGGGACACTATCCTGCATAGTGACCCATCTCTCCACAAGCAAAGCATCTCACTGTGCTCATGTCTCTCCTCTACCCACTGCTGTTGCTGCTCTCTCCTCCCTGTGGTGGGACCCTAAACTTGGGACCTTTCCGACCTCCACGACCGGTCTTCTTCTTTCCCTTTGTCCAAAGAGCAAGGTCCTCATCACTAGAAACTATCTGCTGTCGCTGTTGCTGTCTAGAAGCCTCGAATGCAAGCCTAATATCCTCCTGGACGAAGTCATCCCATATCCTTTCCCATGTGGGCATAACCGCCCTGGCAATAATGCCCTGTACAAATGGACCCCACGGTTTGGTGAAGCTATTCATAGCTTGCCTCAACAAAGAGTCAGGGTTCACAACCTCTTCGATGACTGCAAGCTCATCTCTGATTTGTGTGTATCTACCAAGGAATGAAGTAACCGTCTCATCCTCGAGCATGTGAATGCCCCTAAGTTGGTCATGAAGAAACATCTTCCGGTTCTCATTAGATCTCTCGTACAACTTGCACAAATATGCCCACATCTCATATGCACAAGTCTTCCCATTCAAGTGGGGAATAATGTGATCTCTCACAGCATCACATATGATCCTCATTGCCTTTCTTTTCCTCCTCCTGAACTCTGCAACCAAGGCGTGTGCAGTGACAGGAATGGGAGGAACAGATGCCTCGACTATGTCCCATAGCTCAAGGTCCTCTAAGACAAAGACCATCCTCACCTTCCAAGGCAACCAATTTCTAGCCTTGACTAGCCTGTCCTCCACACACATCTGAGATACTGACATGCCTGCCAACTGCACTCACTTTGATGCTCCCAATGCAAAGGAACGCTGCCTCACTCCTATCAACACATGTGTGAAAAGAGGCAAGAAAGTCCACGACCTCACTCCTAATCTCTAGGTGTGAAAATAGGTTGTCAAAACTACAACCTCACTCCTGTCCACGCAGGTGTGAAAAGAGGTTGTCCACATGTTCCAAAAACTGCCCAACTGTCCTCTGCAAAAATATGCCCTCTAACAACCACTGAATGAGTCAATGGCTGTCCTAAAAAATCTTCCAAGAAGATGTATATGACAACCAACAAAATGCTGTCCCAACTGCTCAAAATTTCAACCACCTCAGCTCTGATACCATGAATATTTTCAGGTCCTATCAAGCATGCCTATTGGGTCTGTCTTTGACCACAGTTAGGCTCTAAGTTTCAACTGTTATGTAAAGTGTTTGTTGTTGTTTTAGGACAGCCAACAGTCCAAGAACTTTTTGCTGATTTGTTACGGTTGCACTTCCAATTTTAGGTGCTCTAGCATGTAGTTTTAGTAACCAGAAGTTAGCACATGCATCCTAAAATAAGTACAACACACCTAAAGATATTTATAGCTTAAATAAATAAGATCTAAGAGACTAACACATGCATTTGTGTACATGGGTATTTTTGGTCAACATGACCCTGGATAAACCCCCACCGGGGAAAACCAGTTTGGGATATCTGTCTATATAATGATGATTAAAGCAAGAGATACAAAAAGTAATGAAATACAATGTAACATGTATACATAGCAAGCCCCTCACGAGCCTTGCCACAAGAACCAAAGAAAGAAGTGCCCAAACTGTGGTGCACCCTCTCCCTTTGTTGCCCTCTGTATTGAACTGAAGCGCCCTAGCTCATCTGGAACCCAATGAAGAAATCCCTCCACAAGAATGTCCTCTCCTGTGATGCCTCTCCACTGAAATTGTCAGAGCTTGAATCCTCCAAGCAGATCTGCTACCAGGTAGCTTCCAGTCCTCTCAACATGTGTGCCCTCTTCTTAGCAGAAATGATCACCAGAAATAAACTGAGCCATAAACTAAATGTCTCTCTCCACAGAAACAAGCGCCCAAACTCTCCTCTCCCTATGCATCAGACCTCATCCTGATCTGACAAGTCCTCCTCCTCTGAGTAACACATGAAGGAACCAGAATGCGCCCTCCTCCTCAAGATGCACCCCACCTCCATGAAAACGCTCCCTCTTAGAGATGGAAGCTATGGCTCCATGGAAATTCTCTCCATGCAAGCTCAAACCAAACTCAACCTTCTCCTCAAGCTCTCAAGTGTTTTTCTCAAACCCTCATGAAGTGTGCCCTCCTTCTCCTCAAGAAATGCACCCCTCTCCTCTTCTCCAAAATTCACAAGTGAAGAATGAGTCTCAAAAATACATTTACCCTCTCTTTAGCGTCCTCATGCCAAACCTAAAAGATCAATGACCTAGATTAGATCTATCCAATTCTAATCAATGGGTGAGATCAATTCCAATAATATCACTAAGGAAACCCACTTTCCTTAGTTTCTTTATGTCTATTAATTCACCCACATTGTGAATTAATTGTCACTTTATGACTTAAGTGACATATTTCACTTTTGACTTAAAACTCCTAAGTCAAAGTGAAATTAGAATCATAAAGTAAAGTACAAGGGTAATATTCTTCCCCCTTTGTGCTTAGAGACTCATAAGCACATGGGACCACTTTCTAAGGTACCCAAATCTCAACAGACATATGACCATGTAATTAGCCACTTCTTTCTTCATTCATGGCCAAAAGTATTGGCTTCTTACTGATGCAATTATCTTCTGATATCCTAGGTGCCCAACATATAACACATTGTGTATTTCCTTCAACACTGCATTTTTCAT
>ML776741.1:233188-253639 GCA_009831015.1 Picea engelmannii
AATGAGGGTAATCCACTTAGTAACCTTTGGATTTTGAATTTCTTGTCTTTTATGAAGTCAACACACTTCAACAATTCAAAGAACCTCTTCTTATATTCATCCATTGACATGATTCACAACTTGAGTTCAAAGAACTCTTTCATCTTTATTTCATAATAATGCTCAAACACATATTTCTCTTGGAAATATCCTTTGAAATACCTCCATGAGATCCTATTTTCATCAAGGTTCTTGGCTTGCTTAAGATGATCCCACCACATAGATGCCTTTCCTTGCAAGTGGTAGGTTGCAATTATAGCTTCTACCATTTAGGGGTAGTCATCTACTAAAAATATTTCTTCATTTCCAACAACCAAGAGTCGACCTCTTCTCCTTTCCTATGCCCATCATTGAAATTTGGTGGCTTAATTTTCCTAATTTCACCTTACAAGATGTCTGCATCAAGCCTTCTTCTCCACCTCTAGACAAGAGACACACTTGAGATTCTCCCCGGTCCTGAACTTGCATGAGTTCTTCTAGTGGATTTCCTTGGAGAATGATGGAACTTGCTCATAATTCTTGACTGCCTATCATTTCCATGATCATCTCTTTTTCTTTGGGATCTATGTAACACCCTGTTTCCCCCATCTTGTAAATATAACTGGACTGGCCAAGAACTATGGCAAACTCATAAATGTGAATATGTGATGTAAATGGACCTTGAGGAAAAGGTCAATGAATGTGAATAACATTATAAATTTTATTGCAGGACTGCTGAGAGGGGATGTGCAGAAAGAGAGACCACGATGGCGGTGGAAGGCACCTGGAAAGGTGGCGTTAACTTCCACCGAGAATTAACACCGTATTTGGACTCCACTGGCCTGGAGAACCAAAAGCGACTCACTGGCCCCGAATTTAATGTCTCGCAGGCTGGTAGGTGGATGGATTAATGAGGGATGGGATGGTGAACCGCCCATCCATAGAGCCGTCATGCCTGACCATACGCGAGGGTAATCGTGCCACACACAACCTCGCAAGAGGATAAGGCGTAAGGTAGAAGCGATTGGGGGGCAGACGCGAGGGGAACTCTGGCATTACGCAGAGTGAGTGATAGCAGAGAGGAAGGATTGCAACCTTTGCTCCTGGTCATTGGTAGACAGAGAGACACAGTCTCAAAGAATCGTGGTCTCAACTCGGGGGTGGATAGTCTCAAAGCCTACAGTTGGGTGGAAACGAGCACCCCTCTCAACAGTTGCACTCAATTTTGGTGTTATTTCCGATAAGTGTTTTACATATTGCATCTTGAAATTCATATACTGACATATATGCTCATAGAACTGTGAAATTGTGAATGATTACAGTATAAGAAAATATGTGCAGTGTTTTGATAAGAAATAATAGATATATGCTTATAACAGAAAGACCATGCGTGGCTTATGTTGATAAATGAATTTAATTATGCATGAGTTGAACCAAGTCAAACTTCCAGTCCATACTCGGGAGTTTGTTTCCCTTTGTCTATCTCTAGGAATGCCTTGGAATAGATCTCTTCACAAAGATTCCCTCCTTGGAAAGGTTTACCAAGAACCTGGAAAAAGGACTTGAATGTGCAAGTCTTAACAACCCTGTACGAGGAGGAATGACCTTCTTAAAATCCCGAAGTAGCAGCGTAGGTATAAGTACCAATCGACGACCGAGATTCCGTCGGAAGATCCATGGTCATTCACGACCATTAGATCGACGAAAGAAACAAGGGCGTTACATATCTTTCCCCTTTTCCTCTATCTTCGTGAATAGCGAGAAATCGGGATCGTAGACCCCCAAGTTCCATGAGAACATATGGACCGTTGATTTTTCCACGTCCATGGAGCAGTGGGAGAGTGCGCGATGTGGGACAGATATGAGCCGTTAGATCTTAGCTAGAAAAACCCGACAGCCGTTGGATCTGTTGAGAGATGCATGAGGGTTAAGCCCTCGTGAACGGGAGGTTGGAAGTCCCGACGAGAGGCGTGGCCATCGGGATATTGGCATTCGTGAAATTGGGAGTCACGATGACATGAGATCGAGAATTTTCATAGTGAAAACCCCGGAATCAATCTGAGCCGTCCATCATAGGAGGACACGCGGGAAAGATCGGCAACCCGTCAACATTTCGGGGGATCGAAGGGACAAGTTTCCAGAGTATTTCGGCAACGGAAACTTCGAAATCCCGATATAGATCTAGAACATCCATCCGTGAAGGATACGTGGCGGAGATCGAGAGTCCATCGGTATTTTGGATACCGGGGATTCGAGTTGACAAAGGATTTGCGTCACTGAGAGTCGCAAGTCGCGAAATCACGAAACAACAAGGATCGTTCATCTGAGGGAGGACACGTGGATGATAATTCCTCGACCCCTCTCCGCCTTTGCAAGCGATGCACGAACATGATCCCTTCGGAGGTTCCCAGGGTCTGTAATGACCGTTTGATTTAAGAAAGAGACGCATGCATTAATGCCACGACCCCTTCCTTTTTCCCTTGCAAGAGATGAAGGAATCAGGACCATAGACCCCATGGTCCATGGAAGTACCTGGACTGTCCATCTATAGAGCACACGTGGCCGCTGGTAAATGCTTCGGCGTTTCAGAACTTGGAAAACAAAAGGGTAAAGAACCCTTGTCTTCGTGAGTCGCGAAACTCCGATCATCGAAGCCTCGAAATGGCGTGAGGTGTGATTAAGATTGAGAAATACGGGATTTGATCGTGACCGTTGATCATCCCAAAAAGACCACGACCGTCGATCTTGGTTGAGGGTCGCCGCCGTCCATTGAAGGGACACGTGGCTGCCGGTCGACGTTTCGGCGTTTCGCCATCCGAGGAACTAAAAGGCAAGAAACCTTGCCTTCACGAGTCATGAAATCCCGATACTCGAAATCCCATGGACCGTTGGATCCCTGCTCCTAAGAGTCGTCGATCTCTTACACGACTTTCCTTATCGCAATTCAGAGATTGGATGACAAAGAGTCTTGGAGTCATTGCATTTCGAACTCCCGAGTACCGAAACCCCAAAAGGATCCATACCGTTGGATCAGGGGAGGCTTACGACCGTCGATCTTCCTTTGGAGGGAAACTTTGGAGACCTCAGAAGTTTCGGGGATTTGAATGGGGAAATGTAGAAGTCGTGTATCGCGATTTCCCGAATCATGGAAAGTCGATAAGCTCTTGGTTGGCTTACGCAAGTGGGCACAGTATAGGGTCACGTAGACAAGTCCCCAAGAGAGAAACTTGCCCTCGATAGCTTGTCGGGGTTCGGCGTTTCGTTGTTTCAAGCTTCGGGGTTTGCAATGTCGAGAGACTTGACATTCTGGTAGTACTGAGTCACAAAGTGCGAAATTACTCCGTGCTAATTCGGCTCATAATCGTGAACTATAATCACATGGAGGTGGAAAAAGGAAAGAACTAGCTTGTGATAAGCCCCGTAGGACTTCGGGGATTCTGATTGTTGAGGAATCACTGAAAAAGTTTGATTTTGAGTAGTGGGAACGTGACAATATGGATGCTGACACTTGTCTAGCAATAGATTCTTGCTTGGTGTCAGAGTATTTTTTACTTTCTTATGCAACGTATTCAAACTTTGAAGTATTTTCTCCTGAGCCTTCATAATCCTTTTATTATTTTCTCTATAGCTCTGCACTTCTCTATGTAGGACTCTCATAGTTACAAGTTCCTTCTAGCCTCTTATTCCATTTGAATCTATCTCAACATTTCCTATGTTGACATGCATACCTCTCATATATTCCTCATGGATTTAAGATCTCCGAGCATATTCCATAACTCTAATTCTCATATAATAACCAAATTTGCTTTTCTATACCTATAATTCTACAATAAATGTGCATTTAATAATCACTGTTAGAACATGTATAACATAAAACATTTCATCAATTAGAATACACATTATTCTCTATCCAAATTTATGAAGGACACAATGCACCGAATCAAAATCCAATTCCTTAGATGCACTCCTATTTGAAACATCTTTCCAATGACTGTACTCATGCCTCAATCTAAGTTCTGAGCGAAATGTTACAACATTTACATGTTGCAATTTTTCACTTATTTACTGTTACATAAATATATTTATTAATTTCTATAAAATTTAGTACCCAAATCAAAATAATGGACTAATATATGACTTCTACTCCTCAATACCTTTCCAACAACTATTTGTTTTCTAAAATCTGAGCTCCGAGTTGAAAGTTATGGTCCATAAAAGTTTTTACTGTTTTTCTCATTTATCCCTGTATGCTACAAGTGACTTCTTTCTCTTCCTACACATTTTCACCTACCCAGATTCCAAATATGACTCCATGTATGTCTTCTATGGTGCATAATATTTCCATAGCTTGCTCTTGTGCCTCAAACAAACTTTTGAGCAAGGAGTTTTTCTTTTTGGAAGTAATCTGGTGCCAAAATTTTACTCTTATTGTTCGGGCTATAACTTTCTCATACAAGCTCTATTTTGCGCTCGAAGTAACTCATTTTATAGCTCTCTACAAATTATTTTATTTGAATTGTAGAGATAGAGTTTTTATTCATGTGGGTTTTTATTGGCTAAAAATGTTTTTTAGGGCCTCAAAATCACCCCGCAAGTTAATGACTTTCAAAACATGAAAAATTCAGAAAATTTCATATAACACTCATTGTTTTACAGTTACAAGAGCCATTTAAATTTGAGTTGTCAATCTCAGATCGGGTGAAATTTGAACTGTTGATCCGTCAAACTTTCTCAAGTCCACAAATGAATCTCCACTGTTGATCGCTAGCTCGAAGCAATTTGTACTGTTGATCCAAGCTCCATTGACGATCGGTCGATCGATGATTCTCTTTGGTGAACCACTTGCTCACAAATTTCCGTGATGCCTGACCATAAACCATCGACCATTGAAGAATTATCTTGGAAACCACTTGCAACACATCTCTGAACTAGCTGACTCGAATGCTGACAATCCCTGTTTACCAACAAAACACTTCTCCAATTCAACCGACTCGACTGTCAGTTGTTGGCCATTTCTTAGTGATGTGGAAACTGTTGACATGACATGACACATGAATCCTGACGTGGCATGGCACATAGACTCTAACATGACACCTATACTAATGTTCCATGACACGTGGATGCTGACATGGCATGAAACGTGGATGTTGACATGACATGACACATCATCAACCTATTTTCTTCATCGACCATCAACTGTTTCTCTCTAGTGAACTGAATACCTTTCTAATTCTCTTGATGCCCGATCATCGATCGTCAAAAATTTCCTTTGGATGCATCGACACTTCGCTGAATTGGCCGATCACCTGACCATCGACTATCGGTCGTCAGTCATTTCTTTTGGAGAAAAAACACTTCACCACTCTGGCTGATGCGACCTTCATTATTCGACTATCAACGATTTCCATTGGCAACCAAACACTTTGCCAATCCGACCGACCCGACCATCGACATTTTATTTTGGCCAACTCCAACACATGGAATTTTTTTAACCAATCTATGATTGATTTGGACCATGGATCTCCAAGACAAGATGATCTTGACTGTTGATCGAATCCAACTCCCAAACGACCAAAACTAATCTAGACCATTGATTTGATCCACTTCACAAATATTCGAAATTGAATCTTAGTCGTTGATCGAATCCAACCTCCCAACAACCGAAATGAATCCAGACCGCCGATCTGTTTCATTTTCCCAACCACCAAAAACGAATCTCAACCATCGATCGGCTCAATCTTCCAAACGATCGAAACCTTGTAAATTTTTAAATTTATCAAAGTGAATCTAGACCATTGATTGTGATATCAAACGCGATTTCGACCGTTGATTCACCAAACTTCCTGCAACTCTACAACGACAATTAAGAAATGAAATCGACCATTCCAAGTCAAATTCATCTCTATAACCTGCATATTCACACCCTAGATCATCACTTCAACTACTCTGAGGCATTTAAACTTGATAATCGCCCATGAATTTGGGGATTTCGTTCTCATTTTCCTGTATTTCCCCAAATTCACACATACCAACATCTGCATAATGATTTTTCCCAATTCTCACTCGTCTTGGCCCATACAAGCCTGATGTTTGAACCAAATGCTCTGATACCATAATGTAATGTTCCCCAACCCAACTAAGGGCCATTACGCGTGGAAAAAATCATAAATTAAAATTTCTGCTATCTAACTGATTTCCAGTAATTTATCAGCTACGAATTACTACAAATTTAACTGTGGTCTGTTTCCATAAATTAAATGCATCTACAACATGATAAAATAACACATGAATGTAGTAAATATCTTATTACAACAACATATTGTTACATATTATTTTCGTCACGCCCGTGACCACTGATGATATGTGTATCACCTATTAGAAGAAATATCATTTTCCCTATTCGCTGAAGGCTATTGAAGAAATAAGACTTTCCCTGAGAGGTGGAATTATCTTTTCCTTATTGAAAAAAGCTATCAAGAAGGATCGTTGCACCTTGCCCAGTGTTAAGGGTGTGAAGATTCCAAATCGTTGCATGTTGCACCACAGTGACTTGCAACGTCGTCGTAGGTTGCTCAGTGTTTAGGGTGCGACGATGTTTAAACAAAGGAAAAATAATAATTTCTCAAAGGTTCTAGAATGGAATCTTCGAAAGGATGAGGTGGCCTCTGATCGGTTTGGATCTCACTCACTTATTTGATTTAGTGGGATCATATTAATCCCTTCATCCATCCCTATTCACTCTATATAAGGAGGGATCTCTCATGGGAAGAGTTAGGCTAGCTTATGTATGAAGAATTCTACTAAATATTGTGCTTGTGATAGCTTTGCTTTAGCTTTCCAAGTTAGGTTGTGTATACTCTTCATCAAAAGCATTGGAACAAAGGTGTGTGTGTTGAGGCAAAGGGCCATCGGAAGGGACCTTGAAAAATCAAGGAATAGGTTGTATTCTCCACTTTCATTAATATAATACAGTAATACATTTCTTTCCTATAAAAGTGTCTCCATTTTTATTGCATAATTCCTTGATCTTATGCATATGTTTCATTGGAATATATATATCGTTTCTCTCTCTTTGTTGGTTTGTGTTTATAAATAGGTTCAATATCCCGAAAACCTTGAGATGGGGCAAGGATGACACTAGAAAGGATAAAATAACG
The DNA here is from genome assembly GCA_009831015.1 of Picea engelmannii. Lineage (NCBI taxonomy): Eukaryota > Viridiplantae > Streptophyta > Pinopsida > Pinales > Pinaceae > Picea > Picea engelmannii. The sequence continues at coordinate 240,364 of ML776741.1, forward strand.
TTTAAACGATATGTCGTTTATCCCTCATTGAACTAGTATCCATTACAATGGAAATCTAAGGAGAAGTTTGTATTCTGTCATGTTTTGTTCTAATTTCTTGTTGAAGTTAGGGAGATTAGTTCATGTCAACACTTACCGATTTTTCCAGTAAAAAAATTGGTGACCATACTGGGGATTGTCCTATTTTGGTCTTTTCTTCTTTTTTCTTTTGGCTTGCTTGCTTTTGTTGATTTTTCATTCTCTGAGTCACAGGGTGATCCAAGTTGACTCTCAGATCCAGAAAGTTCACTGAAAAACCCTGCCATCTTTTTATTTTTTCTCAAGTTTCAGTCTTTGTTGCACTCTACTGTGAGAAGCATTGCGACGTAGTCACACCATGTCCTTATTCTGCCCACAACTATACCTAAACGTCGCAGTGAGTCACACGGTGACCTGCGACAATTTCTGAGAATTCTTTTGAGTGACAGTCTTTCTCTTTACCTAGATTCTTTATCATTGTTTGGGGTGATTTTTTGGTTCTGTTGAATGATTGTTCACAGCTTGGTTTGMAATTTTTAGTTTATCTTGATCATTTTTCAAGTTTTGAAAGTCTTTCTCATAGGATTCAAAGTTCTATCTTTCACTTGTTGTTGTAAGGGTATAATTTTTGGGTTTCATCCTTGAGTGCTTGTCATTCAAGTTATTGGTGATCTTTTCTGAGTTTTTGATTGTTGTTGATTAGAAAAAGAAATTTGATTTCATTAATTAAACAAATAAGTTTTCTTGCGTTTGAACTTTTGGTTGTATTGTGAGTTGAGTTTGGGGAATTGTGTTGTGTGTGCATTCATTTTCTTGAAAATATTTTTCTTTTTCCTTGATTTAGATCTTTGCTTTTATTGGAAAGAAAAATCATTGAAAATTATCTTTCTATTCGTAGTGTTTACAGGAAACTTTTTGCATGCTAGATTTTGTTTAAAAGAGAAAATTGGAAAATTTTATTGGTTTGATTGTTTGATATCGAGATTGTTCAAATCTTAAAGGAATTGTTATCTTGCAACTTGTTGTATTTTGGCAAAAAGAAAACCTTCTCTCTTATGTAATCAGATTTCATCAAACAAAAATAATTGCATCTCATCTCTCTTTGCATATTTTTTGAGTCAAGGTCAAGCACTTCATTAGTTTCATCTCCAATTCCTTTTTGAGTAAAACAACAACCATTAAAATTAAGCGTAATTTTAAAATTTGTTTAGTAACTTTTATTTTCTAAAACTCTTGTACACCAACATTAGCTAGGGCATAGATATTTGGAATAGGTTGTGAGGAATACTCTCCAAAGCATAAAAAAAACAATAACATCTTGTGAATAGGGAGAGTTAAATCCACTTACTACATTTTGTCCTGGGAATCCCTTATAACACAAGGGTCAATAACGAGGTCACATTAAGGCCAAAAAAGTTACTAACCCTACTTTGTTGGTCTTGGTGTAGTGAATGTGCTTATTATTTGGGGTCACTTGAGAAGAAAACCCTGTGTGGGCCTTCTCAAAGAGATTTCAGGCTTAGATACCCTGCCCTTATGCGTATATCAGACTGTTGACTTCTACCCCAGGAATCATTGTTGTAATTGGTAACCTTAGTGGCCTACATCTTTAGGGTCTTTACACGAGGTGAATGTGGAGGGGAAAGTATTCACGGTACATGGAATCGACGTTGGCCAAACTCACTTGGGATCCTTGGAGGGTATACCCACGATTATGTGTGGGATCGTTCAACATGGTGTAAGTACGTTAAGCAGGCCATCAACGTAACTTTTCCACCCGCTTTATCCTAGCCCCTTCTTGTCATGATCTCGCAAAGTTGGATTTCATCACCAACTAGTGATTTAGAAATAAGAAGGTTTGATTGTATGATTGATCTCTATATTTTATTAGTGAATGTTGTTTGTCTTCTCTATTTGGCCATAGATATTTTTTATTGTTTATTGGGTGTGGCTAACATAGGTCCTTTCCGTTCACATAGGATGCAAGGATTGCCTCTGGAAGAACCGAAAGAATACACCCCCTTTCTTCCTAATTCACTAGAGGGTCCTTCTCTTGAAGGAGTAGTCAATAGCGACGAATCCTCTGAGATTGAGAGTTATACTCCATTGATTGAACCATCACTCGCTATGAATCCACTATCGACTGTTTCCCAAGACCCTGTTTTGCTTAGAATAAAATCTTCCAGAGACATTGTTGTTGAAGACTATCCTAGAATACCTTCGGTACCTTTATTAGAGTTCGACGTGGATGAACTTGTTGAGTTTTCAATAAGCTAGGATTAAGCATGAAGTTCATTCCATTTTTTTCATTTTACTTAAACTATAAACAATTTCTTGCAGCAACCAAGATCACAAGAAGAAACACCATGCACAAGTACACAAGAAGTATCCTGGGAAACCCTTCTCAACAAGGGAAGAAAACCCAACCAATCCTTTGCTATATTATTAAAGATAAAGACCTACACCACCATAAAACCTATCACACAAAAGGGTGCTCACAAACCCTAGAAGACTAGCGCCCAAGAGAGGTGCACACTTTTCCCAAGAACAAGTGTTTTCTAAAATTTCCAAACTCACACTTGTGATATGATTCCTCAATGGGAAATTTACCTTTATTTATATTAGACTGAACCTCTCAACAATAGTGTCTATTGGCACAACATGGTCAACCTCAATAAATTAGAATATAATTAATAATTACCATATTAATTATATTTTACATTAATTGTCTTTCACTTTATGGTGGGGCCGACCTGTACCCTTTACATCACAAATAGGGTTACAGGTAAGTCTGACTCTTGTAAAATACAACAAGGGATATCATACACCCACTAATGCTCAACCACTAGGGGCACCTCCATCTGTGCTCAACCACAAGGATGTCCACATCTCTATCTCATTGTGTCTCATAGGAGAATCACACTCACTAGTGCTCAACGACTAGGATCACATTCACCTATGCTCAACCATAGGCACGTCGAACTCAACAGATCTCTTTCTCACTGCATCTCACAAGAGAATCATATGGAGTATCACATCATCTCAACTCTCTACACATAGGAAAACAGTAAACCCATCACATGGGCTCCTTCACCCCTCACAGGGGTACACATAGTTTCATCTCAAACGATACACCCATCTCATGGGAATATTGCCTTCTCAGGGGCACACGACGTTTCTTCTCTGTCTCAATGAGAATGACACACCCAACTCATGGGCTTGCCCACACAGGGGAACACAACATTCCATCTCCATATCAAAGAGGAACCACACACCTAGCTCATGGGCTTCCTCACCCCACACAAGGGCACAAAACGTTCCTTCTCCATCTCAGAGAGAAACCACACACCCAGCTCATGGGATTTCTCTTATACCGACTCACTAAGTCTGTGTCTTGGAGGATGTCTCACGCAACTGTAATCATCAACACTCCCTCTTAGCTAGGGAGGCATTCTCCATCAGGCCAAGTCTTACATGAAAGTACTCCAACTTTGTCTTGGTTGTAGTCATCAAAACCCCCTCTCAGCTAGAGAGGTATTCTCCACCAAGCCAGTTTCTCATGAAAGTACTAGAACTTCGTATTGGCAAGCGGTTTGGTGAAGATATCTGCAATTTTCTCATGTGTAGGAAGGTACTCCACGTGTACTACTTTCCTCTGCATCATATACATGATATAATGATATTTTATCTCAATGTGTTTCGATCTATCATGAAACACATGGTTCTCAAAGAGCTTCACAAAACTTTGGTTATCACAATGAATAGTACTAGGATCCATCTCATGATCAAATAAATCTGTCAGAAGTTTGCGAAGCCACACTGCTTTGTGGACTTCCACACTCGATGCTATCTATTCCGCCTTTGCGATACTCAATTCCACAAAGCTATGTTTCCTGCTGCACCAGGAAACCATGGAAAATCCTAAGGTAAAACAACTACCGAAGGTGCTCTTCCAGTCCACTACACTCCCTGCCCAATCTGCATATCCTTATAAACTCAAGTCTACACTGGAGGCATATCTCAGGCCATATCCAACTGTGCCTCGTAGATATAAAAATACATGTTTCGCGGCTGTCCAGTGAGTCTGTTTCGGTTGAATCATGAATTGGCTAGGTACATTCACTGCACATCAGTGATCCAATCAGTTGTGGATCAATCTCATCTGGATCATCATCATTCATTTTCTTCAAATCCATCACCATCGGTGTAGGCATGGATTTTCATTTAGTCATACTGAACTTATTTAATATCCCCACAATATATTTTCCTTGACTAAGGAATAATATCATCAGTCCTTTGTCATACTTATTGTCCCAAGAATTAGTGCATCATACCCAAATCCTTCATCTCGAAATCAAAATTCAAATATTGCTTGTATCCAACAACACTACTTCCTAAATAAGTCATCAAAATCAGGCTCTCGTCACCAACAATATAATAATATAGGTTTGGATCAACAAAACTCTTCCTGAAACCCAAACTCATCAAGAATCCATCCATCTGATGTAGTTTCCAACTCATGTATGGTAGTATGGATGGAAGTGTATCAGGCTTACTGGATCAAGTGTCTCATCATAGACAACTTCCTCTGTTTGTGGGAATCCTCTGGCTATAGATATCGCTTTATATTTCTCGACACTTCCATCAACTGCATGATTGATCTTATAGATCCACTTGAAAGTCACCACAGACTTCCCTTCTGGTCTTAGAACAATATTTCATACATCATTATTTAAGATATACTATTATTCTTATGTCATGGCATCTTGCCATACTTGTTCACCCGTCACTTATCCATGACAAGAAGGATCAAAATCAATGAAGTGGCTCATGGCTGAAGGGTAGCTCGAAAATATCTTTCCTCTCTCGGGATGTGCCTTAAGGGGATTGTATGTTCCTCTGCCTCTTGTAGAGTTTGTCGAGCCTAGACATGCCTTTTATTCCCTACTACAATATATTTGGGCAGATCAACTGGAGCAACTGGATCAACTAGAATAATGTTTGTTTCCCTCTGAACTACTGAAGGGGGAGAAGGTATTGTCTCACTATCAATCTCCATATGAGATTCTATGGATATTTGACAAGCTATCTCTTCTTCAAAGGAAACATCTCTCCTTGTTTCAATCTATCTCTTACCATGGATGTAGATCTGATATGTCTTCGATGACTTACTGTTATCCCATAAATGTATCCTTTCTCCCTGAAGGGTCTAGCTTGGACCTCTTCTCTTTGGGTACATGAAAATACTCTATGCACCCAAATATCTTGAAATGTTCATTCTCGTGCTTCACTCTGGTGAAGGATTATTCAGGATTTATGTTTCTTCAAAATCTGGTGAAGACTCCTATTCTAAACATATACCGTGTCATGCATGCTTCTGCCCAAAAAATCATAGAAAGATTCTGATCATGCATTATTGCATTGGTTGCCTCAATGATGTTTTTTTTCTTCCTCCTTCTCAAATATTTTTTAATCCCTTTGAAGTATGAAGTATAATCATCTTCCTTTGTTTTTAACCTTCTTAGAACAAGAAAACAAACGAAAGGAAACAAGACAGAAATATCTCCTAAAGGAGAATAATGAGTACATATCTAGAATCAAAACAATTTAAGGATTGTTGTCACAACTAAAACACCTACTTGTAATGTAGAAAACTTTAGAAATGTAGGTTAGAGGCATGATAATTTAAAAAATCAAGCCTGGATTCTTTTACTTCTAGTGTGTTGTTCCTCTGAATGCACTGATATCCCTCTGGATTCATGACTTCAACAAAGGTTCCTTCCTCCTGCAAGTACCCTCATGATAATGATACAAATAATATATACAAGTGCATACCTGAGGGTGATGATATGTTGATTTATTCATTTCCTTGAAGTCTTTTCTTCTAGGAACTGAGTTTTCTTGATCCACCAAGCTTATCTTCCATCATGATTCAGTTCATCATATTTTTAGATTCTTCACAAACCCTTGTCAACTAAACTAGAAAACCTAACAGCTAGGATATGCTAGCACTTTTAGGTTTTGTTGGGATTATGAATGCCAAAAATAAGCCTTAAGAATGTCACAATAACTAGTGAGCTGAAAAGGCTCCTTCAATGAGCTGTAGAAACCCTAAAGCCAAAATTATGCACAAAATTGTGAAACCCTAGAAACCCTAGGTCCAAAATTTCAAAATGCTCAGAATTTCATTCTGAGAGTCTCTGGAGGTGTGCTGGAGAAGGCCATACTCTCCTATGCCAAAATTTTCCTCAACTTCCAAGTTTTAGGGGCTGAAAAAATCCAAAAAAGGAGGGCCATACGAAATTGCAGCAAACCCTAGAGGCCGTACGAAACTACAGAATAAAAGGATGGATTAGCTTTAAATGCTTGTGCAGAGGTTCTTCAATACTTATGCTCTGATAACATGTTTTTTTTTTCAATAAGCTAGGCTTAAGCATTAATTTCATTCCATTTTTAGCATTTTACTTAAACCATAAACAATTTGTTGTAGCAACCAAGATCGCAAGAAGAAACACCATGCACAAGTACACAAGAAGTATCCTTGGAAACCCTTCTCAACAAGGGAAGAAAACCTAGTAAATCCTTTGCTATATTCTTCAAGAGAAATACCTCCACCACCATAAAACCTAGCACACAAAAGGGTGCTCACAAACCCTAGAATACTAGCACCCAAGAGAGGTGCACACTTTTCCCAAGAACAAGTGTTTGTTGAAATTTCCAAACTCACACTTGTGATATGATTCCTTAATGGGGAATTTACCTTTATTTATATTAGACTGAAACTATAAAAAATCGTGTCTATTGGCACAACAGGGTTGACCTCAATAACGTAGAATATAATTAATAATTACCATATTAATTATCTTTCACTTTATGGTGGGGACAAACTGTACCCTTTACGTCACAAATAGGGTTATAGGTAATTCTGACTCTTGTACAATATAGCAAGGGATCTCATACACCCACTAGTGCTCAACCAGTAGGGGCATATCCATCTGTGCTTAGCCACAGGGATGTCCACATCTCTATCTCACTGCATCTCACAGGCGAATCACACTCACTAGTGCTCAACCACTAGGATCACGTTCACCTATGCTCAGCCATAGGCACGTCCAACTCAACAAATCTTTTTCTCACTGCGTCTCACATGAGAATCATATGGAGTATCACATCATCTCAGCTCTCTGTAGAGAGGAGAAAAATAAAACCATCACATGGGATCCTTCACCCCTCATAGGGGTACACGTCATTTCATCTCAAACGATACACCCATCTCATGGGCATATTCCTTTCTTAGGGGCACACAACGTTTCATCTCTGTCTCAGAGAGAATGATACACCTAACTCATAGGCTTTCCCACATAGAGTCACACAAAATTCCATCTTCGTCTCAGAGAGGAACCACATACCCAACTCATGGGCTTCCTCAACACACACAAAGGCACACAATGTTCCTTATCCGTCTCAGAGAGGAACCACACACCCAAATCATGTGCACACCCTACTCATGGGCTTTATCTTAGGCTGATTCACTCAGTCTGTGTCCTGGAGGAGTCTCACGTGACTGTAATCATCAATAAGACCACCATTTCCTAGTGAATAATTTAAAACCCTTGTTCAAACATATGGAATTTTAAATCCCATTTCTATCCTAGTCTATTCTTTGTGGAGAAATCTCTCGGGATAGGATATTTTTGATAAACTAGGTATGAGTCCAAACCAACCTACATCACCACACATAACTGCTACTTCTAATGCTTATACAATGCCTCCAAATAATTTTACTGACACAACAAGTAATATTTCTATGGTTTCAGACCCACTGTTGGTTGGTACACATACAATTCTTCATAGACATTTCACTAGTTGTACTAGGGTCCCACAAGTTGCACCTTTTTTCTTCCAGAAGTTCAGTAACAATTCAAGCTCCTATTGGAATACCACTTCTCACTAGATCGAATCCATCACTTACACCTAGGTATAATTCTCTTAGTAGTTCTATTACTAATCCTACCTAGTTTCCATTTGGAGGACCTAGCCTTTTTGTCCCACCTGGGTATAATGCTTTTAGTGGTTTTATTCCCAATCCTACCCAGGGTTTATCCGAAGTGCCTAGTCTTCCTCCATCACCTGGAGGATCTAATCTTCCTGGAAAAAGTAGCTCAAATCTGCTTGGAGGCACAAGTCATACTGTTACTTCTAGTTTTCAACTTCCCGTTGTAGTATACTCATCTGGGGGTCAACCCCAAGTTCAGGGTCAACCTCAAGTTGGGGACAACCCCAAGTTGGGGGAAACAATTTAGTTTACGGGAAATATATGCCTGCATTACAAACCCAACCTTGGAATTTTCCTTTTCAATGAAATCAACAACTACCTCGGGGTAAAACTACTCAAACAAATTATTTTGTACCCTCTTATCCCGGGCATCCTTTTCCAGGCAATGTCAATCCTACCTGGGGTCAAGATTTCCAATCCAATGCCCCTTTCCAAGGTGGCATGCCAAATCAATATGCTAATGTTGGCTAATTGACTCAAAATCCTCCTCAACCGAATTTGACTGGACCCTCTAACTATTTGCAAACAACATATGGTCCTATTGGTATACCTATGGGATTACCTCCCCAAAGTTATCAGTTTCCTCAAGTTAACAAACAATTGCCATTTCTAGCTTCTTTGGATTTACCGGATTTGTTTAGAATTCTGAATGATCCTATATTACATTCTCCTTTTTGGCCGGTTATACCTGCTAAATTACCGTCAGACATTCCAAAGTTTGACGATTGATTGGGAGAATATCCAAACAATCATGTCACAAATTTTCATCTTTGGTGTTCATCCAACTCCTTGATGGACGACTCCATACGACTATGTCTTTTCCAACGCACTCTTACGGGTTCGGCTGCCAAATGGTACATCGAATTTCTGAGAGGTTTCTTCAATGATTTCAATACCTTGGGCATGGATTTATTGACACATCACCAAGTGTCGATACAGTATGAGACAAGAAAGGAAATTTTATGTTCATTTAAACAATCCTCTTCTACCCACATCTCAGATCATATTCATGAGTGGATGAGGAGACGATGATTAATTAAATTTCTTCCTCCTGATCAATTATTGGTTGAGTGGTTCACAAAATCACTCATCGGTCCTATAGCTCGTGATGTTTCCATGGGGGGTGTCATCACTGAATAACAAGTGATTAGTCGTGCCCAATATTTGGATCTCGTATATTATCAAACGATCACATTGTATGACTTGATCCTTGACGCTCCTCACCCGTCTACAAATCCAACCCCAACACTTCCGGTAGCATCTCATGCTACTGATGGTGTGATTGGCATTTTTCATATAGAGACTTAGAAAAAACAAGCCAATCATTCCAATCCCAAACCTACTACTACCAGTGTACAAAATGATACTCCTCCTACTACTTCTCTCAATAAAACCTCTGAGGTAAATACAGTCTAGTCTATGACTACCGACAAATATCAAAATAAGAAGAAAGGGAAGGGTAAGAATAAATAGGATAAAACTAATAATCAACAACTAGATAAACCAAAAACTCAAACGACTGATGATAAAGAAAAGTGAAAACCTCATTATCCTTGCCTGATTTGTGGTGAGGACCATTACACGAAAGACTGTCCGAGACATGCATAAGTTACTTGATTCCTCCAAGGAACCGAGACTCCCTTTATGCTTGCCATTTTTTCACAACCTTTTCCTTCTCAACAACATGCCCAACTAGTTATTCATGACCAACCTTCTCCCTCTACCAGTTCTTATGTGCACTACTTCCAAGAAAGACGACGTTGCAATCGCTACTTGAACCAAATATTATTCTCCTTCTAAAGAGATTGTTGATGATCAACCTCCTACATAGGCTCCACATCCCAATGGTCCTCTTCATATTGAATGACCTGATCCTAATACATTCATCAGTCAACCTCCTAACGACGTCATTCATAAGTCGTCATTTAACCTACATGCACGTGCAACTCAAAATTATAGTATTGTAGAATATCTTGCACAAGCACCATCTGCGATGCCGACTCTCGAAGTCCTTCAAAGTTTTCCTACTCAATGGAAGGAACTGTTAAAGGATATTGGTGGAATTGATCCTACTGATACAAATTTGATAATCTTTGACTTAGAGGATCACATCCTAAGACTCCCTCATCAATTAGCTTTTCAAATACAAGTAATTGCGGAAACAAATAATATTTGTAGAACAGTTGTTGATGAAGGGGATTCGACTTGCGTAATGTCTGTCACCTGTTGGAAATCCATTGGCTCTCCTACCCTTACCGAGTCACATAACATGTTAAAATATTTTAAATGTACATGGTATAAACCTTATGGTGTTATTCCTGCATTATCTATTGTGTTAGAATGAAAATCGGTTACTGTCGAGGTTGAAGTGTTCAATGCACCTCTCGATTAGAACCTATTACTTGGTCATGGTTGGATTGATGCTATGTGTGCAGTTGTTTCTACTCTTTTCTGTGTGATACGTTTCCCTCACCAAGGTAAATTTGTTACAGTAGATCAACTCGCCTTTTTTAGTTCTGATTCACGCACTAGTAATGTTCTATTCATAGCAAAAACACCTCCCGGTTACGAGAATTTCGGTGTGGTTCTTTTGAAATATTCATCGTTAATGGGAAATTTCCCCATTCCACCACCCAATGTTCCTCCTCCTCTTGTCGCTTCTATTAACATGATTTCGACCAGTGTTGGTGAAATTCTTGAGTCATATGACCCTTGGATAGTACCTATCTTGGAAGAATGTCATCGTTATGGCGACCAAATACCACTAAGTCCGGTTGAATTGGCTTATCACGCTATTCAATTTCCATCTTCTTCTCACCCTCCCTTTGATACGTCTCTCGATCCATTTCACACGATATTTCAAACCGATGAAACAATCATGGTCGTTATGTCTCTGGAAGACACACCATGGGATGATGGGCATCATCGTTCTATCCTCTTCCTTGAACCTGAGGCTATTGAGAGTTACTGATGGATTTCCAATCCATCCACAGTTATTAATGTCCCTCCAGTTTTCAAACCAACACGTGATATTTTGTATGAAGGAAACTTGGAAAATATTTCACCCACTATCCCTCTAGATATTTTGATTAAGCCTGGAATTGTGGAAAATGTTCACATAGGTGCCTCATGTTATTCCGATGAGATTCAAACTTACAAGGCTCTTTTCCAAGAATTCCATGATGTATTTGCTTGGAGTTATGAAAAATTCCTGGAATTGACCCATATATCGTTGTACATGAAATTAAGATATACCCTGACGCTAAGCCCGTTCGACAATGACTTTGCCCAGTTCATCCATGAAAAGCCGTTGCGATCAAACTTGAAGTTGAGAAACTTCTTAAAGTTGGTTTTCTCTACCCTGTAGCATTGAATGATTGGGTGTTCAATCTGGTTCCAATCATGAAGAAACAAGGGACAATATGTGTGTGTGTTGATTATAGGGATGTTAATAAGGCTTCCCCTAAAGATAATTATCCAACCCATTTCATCGAATAGATCGTCGATATCTATGTTGGAAGCAAAATCTTCTCTCTGATGGACGATTTTTTCGGCTATAATCAGATAAATATTTTACCCGCAGATCAACAAAAAACCGCCTTTATTTTCCCTTGGGGTACCTTCGTGTACCGTAAACTCCCTTTCGGTCTCAATAATGTTGGTGTAACTTTTCAAATAACTATGTATTATGCATTTCATGATATCAAGAATATTTTACAACCCTATCTTGATGATTTACTGGTGCATTCCATGCATCGTCAGGATCACCCGACAAACTACGAGCTATTTTCCTCTAGTGTCAGTATTACCGTATACGATTGAATCCACATAAATGTGTTTTTTGTGTGGAGTCTGGATGAATTATAGGATTTATTTTTTCCACGCATGGGATCAGAGTGGATCCGTTGAAGTTTGAAGTCATCATCAATTTTCCTCCTCCTTCTACCTTACGCTAACACCAAAGTTTGCAAGGGATGGACAAATTTCTACGACGATTAATTCCTAACTATGCCGAAATGAGGAAAGATTTCACTTGACTTCTTAAGAAGGGTCATGATTTTGTGTGGGACGACACCGCTAACAAAGAATTTGATGCTTTGAAACTCACATTAACCCGCACACCACCATTATATCCCCCAGATTACAGTAGAAATTACTTCCTATATTTGGCTACTTCGGATTGCACCATCGCCATGTTTCTGGTCCAAGAGGATGATTCACAAGACAAACATGTCATTTACTATTTAAGTCAGAGTCTTACGACCACCAAAATCAAATACATGCATGTGGAGAAATTGGCCTTGACAACTGTTCAAGTTGTCCAATGTTTTCGTCACTATATTTTATTGCGCAAGACCACGATTATTTTTTATTGCAACCCTATGCAATGTATTCTTACATGACAATTTCTAGGGGGAAAATACTCCAAATGGATTGTGATTCTCCAGGAGTTTGATTTGGAGTTTGAGAAAGCCAAGTCAAATAAATCTTTGGTCTTTGCTAAGTTGATATGTGACCTTCCCTCTGTTGATACAAAAAATGTTGCAGAAGATTCATTTCTCGATGAATCTCTCTTTGTGATTAGTTTAGACGATATATGGTATGGAGAAATCATCATTTATCTCCAAAACCAAACTTTCCTGCCTGATGTATCTTGTGTAGATCATCTTCGTATTAGGTATCAAGCTCGTCAATATATTATTCTCGGTGACACCCTTTACCGTCGCGGTATTGAATCTGTGTTTTGACGATGTCTGACATATGATGAAACTGAGAAAGCACTAAATGAATGTCATTTTGGAGTGTGTGGTGGTCATATGTCTGGGTATGCTACTTCCCAAAAGATCCTACGAGCTGGTTACTTTTGGCCTTCACTTTTCAAGGATTACATTCTTAGAGTTCAGAAATTTCATACTTATCAAACCTATAATAATACGATTCGATCTCATCCTGTTCCTCTCTATCCTATAGTTTCCGTTGGTCCATTTGATAAATGGGGCATTGAATTCATGATATGTAACCCTCACTCAGTCGAGGGGCATGGATACATCATTGTAGCTGTGGATTATTTCAGTAAATGGGCCAAGGAAATGCCTACATTCGACAACACCAGGAAAACTGCAACACTTTTCATATTCAATCATATCATCATTAGGTTTGGTGTGCCTCAAGCCATCATCACCGACCATGGCACCTAGTTTC
>ML776741.1:291227-313727 GCA_009831015.1 Picea engelmannii
TAATGTTATGATGATGGAAAATCAAGCTCTTCACTAAGAATACTTTCCTGAGAAAAGTTACATTTGTCTGCTTCTAGAAATCATGCTTTTAAGGGATGTTCGCAGGCCACCTATATATCTGCCTGCGAGAATGCCTAATTCTCGCAGGCTGCATTAAGCTAGGGTGTGAATGGTTCGCACTGTAACTAACTATCAGGGTGCGAACATGTTCCAAAGGAAGGAAAAAGATAAAATCTCGAACCTTCTAGAATGGAATCTTCTAGAAACATGAGTTGGCTTCGAATGGTTATTCAGGTGCTGGCATTCCAGATATATTGGGATCATTTTCTATCCAAGTAACTAATCTATCTTCTCCTATATATTGAGGAGATTTCTCATGGAAAGGGTTAAGCAAGCAAGAAGCAAACTAGCAAGAGATTGATTGGAGAATTAGTGCAAGACTGTATGGAGGACTGATGCTACAGCAGCTAGAGACAACAACAAGGTCATCAAAAGTGGTTGATTTTCTTCATGCATGAGCAAGTGTGTGTGTCAGAGCTAGGAGCCATTGAAAGGAGACCTACGACATCAAGGCTCAGGTTGTAAGTTTCACTTTCAATTAATTCAATACAGTAATATGTCCCTTTCCCATAAAGATGATGTCACTTTATTACATAATTCCTTGATCATATGTATAGACTAGTTTTTGAATATATTAATCTGCCTTTACTTCGATTGGTTTGTACTGTTGTGATCTAAACGATGCAAGAGCATTGGAGCAAATCTTGGAACAATAGAGACATAAGGAAAGCGTTCATAAGGTATGTCCATAATCCTTATCTCTTAGTTCATTCAATAGGCTAGATCTAGGGAAAGTGTATTATTCTGTCCTGTTTTGTTCTAGATCCAGGTGGATCTAGGGAGATCGATTTGTGTCCGCACTCACGGATTTATCCAGAAACATCTATACATACTTTATATAACACTACAAATATCTTACTATTGGGGTGGTATGAGATTATACTACCTTAGCATCGAGGGTAGTACCCTTTGCATTTCATATCACCTCACAAAGGAAGCAATGTTGCTCAACATCCCCATTACCTTTCCTTGAGAATTTAAGAAAATACAATATTGAGCTCATGATTCTAGTCATATTGTTGATTGGTGTATGTATAAAAAAAAAGCATATGGTCTTGGTTGGCCTACCAATTTTTCACATACAATTGTAACTAAATTAAGACTATTAATTCAAGCACTCCCATTATTACTATGTTGACTTCCACTATTTCCTAATGAACTTCCCAATGTGTGTTGACTTCTAAGTGATGTATTCATTTAAAATTATTAAGAGTATATAGGGTTTCCTAATCAAAACTACGAAGTGAAAGGGGTGGTTCATGTACTTGGTCATTTCCTCTATCTTGGAGATGTACCATGTCAACTATTACAACATGTTCCTCCCGACTATGATTGTTGAGATGTGTTCCTTTCACCACTATGTATTCCCTTTACCTATGTCTTTTCATCGATCATATGGTGTTACCAATTGGGCCCACCGGTGTGTGTAATGCATTCCTCAATTGTTATTAGTGATGTGTTTCTAAGTTCTTTATTGGATGTTTGGACACAAAACCTTCTACCTTTTCCCTGACAAGGGAAGGGGACCCAAGTTTTTATTTCTGCAATAATGTCCCGCCAAAAAATTAAAACACATATGTTAGCACCTTATATGGGTTTTCCATTATGTTAGTACTTGTTGATATTTTTTCTGTCAGGGTAAAATGACCAACATCGAGAGAAAATCTTGTGGGGAGCAAGAAAAACTCTCCTCGTTTTTATAGAGGTGGTACTCCTCTTTTTGATATATTGGAAGATTGTTCTTTTGAACTTATAATACATGCAATGGAAAATCCCAACATATCTTCCAATGAAACCCTTGAATACTAATGTATAGAATTTTATATACAGACATACTTGTGAAACACATCATATCTTTTGAGAAAAAGAAGCAATTATATTTGCAGAAGTTTGTATCCACATGGTTTTGAGTCTACTTTCAACAAACATTTTTCCTTCCCTTTTAAAATAATGTGAACCCAGAATTAGCTATGACTTTGTAAAATGAAGGAAAATGAAATGTGTAGGCCATCAAATAACTTTACATGATCATTTCTTTGGAACTCAAAAAAAAAAATTGTTAGACAATACATTTGAAATCACATGCTTTAAACTCAAAGTCTGAGAAATCAGTAATGTAATGTCCTGAAATAGTTATGTGTGGGAGAAATTTATAATAATATCCCAAATGTAACAAGATTAACAATGTCTAAAACAAGAGGGTTGAAACAACCTCAACAAGATCTCAATGACAATTAGATAAACATAATTGAATTGTATTTGTCTTTTTACAAGCATGGATTTTGCGCCTCTAGACCTGAAACATCATGAAGGATGACTGGAAGAATTCCAAGAAAGAACTAATCAGACCCAGATCTTCCTATTTTCCAAACATACATAGAATATATAATGGAAAGAATCAATAAGAAAGAAAGATAAGGAAGAAAGTTAAGTAGGTCAATTCACAGAATCTTGAAAATATAGAACTTGCTTCTTGCAAACTCTTCACTGCTATACAAACTCCTAACCACCAACAACCACTGCCAATTCCTCCTCTTTGAATGTATTTCATCCATTTTATAATATTCTCTTCATCTTCTTGAAACTTATTTTCATGTAGGGTTTTATTTGCCCCCTATATATATATATATATATATATATATATAGATAGATAGATAGATATAGATATATGTGTGTGTGTGTGTGTGTGCGCGCCATCAACTGGGACCTATTGAATTTTTGTTAATTACGTTAATATTAGATTTACCATAGAAATTTGAACTTATTTTGTATGTTTGTTTCTCCATAGGTGATGTTGCACCATCGCCACCCAACCATAGGCACCTACTCATGCCACCCCCAAGCATAACACATACATTATGGGAAACCCTTCTACACAAGGGGAGAAATCCAAACAACATTCTTATACAGAATATCCTTTCCAAGAAAAAATAACCAAGAACAAAATCTATCCATTAGAGAAAACCACAAAGAAGATAACCCGAAAACATAGATGCAACACACCCTAACCAAAGCGCTAGGGTGTCTAGCCTCCACTAGTGCACCACCAAGAGATAACCAACAATATAGTTGCAGCTCACTCTAGACAAAGCACAAGAGTGGCTGACCTTCACCATGTGCATCACAAAATACAAACCCCAGCGAGAGGTATGAGGAAACCCTAACCAAGATGCACCCTACTTCCTTCCTTCTGCAGTTGCAACTGTAGTTGCATATCTCCACCAAAATTGCGATATATATCCATGAGAGAGTGTGCCAAATGAGGAAGGTGTCACTCTTATTTATACTAATCCATCCAGTGAATTTTCTGGTAGGAACGACCTGACTTTCTAGAAAATATATTTTTGTGTTTATCTTTTTCTTTTGGAGTTGACTTCACTTCTGGAGCATTATAATTCTTCTTTATTATTTTCTGTGAGTTTGAATTCCCTTCTAGGATCTTCTTTGACTTCCAATGGTTTTCCTTTAACGTCTTAGAAACTTCATCTATAAGAAATTTTATCCCGGAGGTGAATACCTCTCACAGTTACTAGAAACATCAAGACTCCCTCTTAGCCAGGGAGGTATTCTCCATGATGTTTTTCCTCTGGTCCTCATAGCTTCACAGGCTATGCCATGGTCCTCTGACCATTACATGGTCATGCGGACCATGCTACTAGTATCATCATCACTTCGCACATGGCTACACCCAATGTGGACCTTTTCTAGGGCCTCATCACCACTATAATACACTAGGACCTACTCACCTGTAGTGTGGCACTAGGACCTACTCACCCGTAGTGCATCGTCAAGGACCTACTCGCCCATGACGTGTCCACTTGGTATTCTCCCAAGGGATGTTGGGAACCAATGCAATAGAACTTATTAGTCCATCGATACGTGTCATACTCAACTCAGTCCATCGAGGAGTATTGTCACAGAAGAATGTCTCATGAAGTTGCAACCATTAATACTCCCTCTCAATGAGGAAGGCATTCTCCAAGCATATCTTGTATTGTTCTTGGTATTCTTCTATCATAGAAAATTCTATCCAGGAGCCTCATTAGTTATATTTATGATCCATCTCCATGACCATGTGTCTAGCACCTCAGGTCGTTCTTGTCCCATGACAATAATTATGACCACATTGGAGCCACATTCACCTCATAGTTGATCCTAGAATGTACACATTCCCACATGATCATGAGCATCTTTACTATGATCAAGATCAGTCCTGGAATGTACATATTCACATAGGGTCACTCTGTGAATGCATTTAGCTCGATGTTATCGGACACGTGGAATTTCACCTCAAGTCTTCAGTCCGTCAAAGACTACGTCAGGGCACATCTACTCTAGATATAGATGTTCCCTATCTCCCCTGGTATGCAGCCTAATACTGGGAGAAGGGTCAGCCCGATTCTTATCGAGTCCACTCAATTCACTGTGAGTGTTATGCCCAATGCAATTCACACACATTGGATGAGTCCTTAATCCATCGAGAACTGTGTAGCTTCATTCCATCGAAGACTATGTTGGGATTAGAGTCTTGAGTCCATATAAGACTATACCAAGGTCCCAAGCCTTCAATACATCGAAGACTACCTTGGGATCATTCCCACATGGTCAATTCCATCTGACCAATATTGAAATTTCTACCCGATATCCTCTTAGAGATCTAGCAGCAACTCAAATCTTTAGTCCGTCGAATATTACATATGGGCCTATTCCCACATGATCAAGTCCTTCTGATCAATATTGGAATATTGGCACAATGTTGTAATTGTCAACACTCCCTGAGGGAAACATTTTCATTCCTTCCAAGCTTGTCCCTGATAGAGGCTTGGTGCAAATTTCGACTTTCTGCTCATATGTGGATATGTGTTGGAGCCTCATTGCTCCCTCTTACACCATATCTATGATGAAGTCCTGCAAGATCCTTCAAAAGCCACCCTGCTTCATGATTTGTGTCATTGGCTGTGATATATGAGTTCTACATATATCTTCTTCATGTCTCAAAATAGATACTATCTAATATGTTTCCTTATGCAACCGTCACTATAGCTCCCTCTTAGAGTTATCACTAGTGTCCTGCCTCCTTCCTAGAACAAGAAACAATAACAACAACATTTCCATGGAAACCTCCATGGAATTTAACAAGATAACCTACCCAGAACAGACAACAAAAAAATAATATCTTCTCAGGGGGATATCAACAAGTGCATCTCTAGTATTTAATTGGTTAGTATAATTATCATAACTTAAATAGATCAATATGCAACATGCAATCACAATAATTCCATAACAACTAGATACATATCAAAACAATCAAACCTAGAGGGTGTGTTGTTCCTTGGTATTTGTTGGACCTGAGATCCCTCTGGATCTATGGTTTGTTGCTTGGACAAAAGTCCCGTCTCCTACAAAACACCCTCAAGATAATGATACAATTTAACATATACAAGTACATACCACAGAAATTGTAGCACCATCCAACAACAGTGGCAAACCCTAAAACTTCAAGGTGCTCCAATAAAACTATGTAGTGGCAAGGTATTGTGGCAAGGTACAATGAAGAATTGTAGTGGAAGGGTAAATCTCACGATCTTCCTTCCAGCGATTAGACTATTCTAAAGGAAACCAAGCTTTGATACCATTTTGAATTTTCATTAATTACGTTAATATTGGATTTACCATAGCAATTTGAACTTATTTTGTATGCTCGTTTCTCCATAGGCAATGTTGCACAATCACCACCCAACCATAGGCACCTACTCATGCCACACCTAATCATAGCATATACATTCTGGGAAACCCTTCTACACAAGGGGAGAAATCCCAACAACCTTCTTATATAGAATATCCTTTCCAAGACAAAATAACCAATAACAAGCTCTATCCACTAGAGAAAACCACAAAGAAGATAACCCAACAACATAGATGAAACACACCCTAGCTAGAGTGTTAGGGTGTCTAGCCTCCACTGGAACACCACCAAGAGATAACCAACAATGCAGTTGCATCTCACTCTATCCAGAGCATTAGAGTGGCTGACCTTAACTATGCGTATCACAAAAAAAAAAACCTAGCGAGAGGTATGAGGAAACCCTAACCAAGATGCACCTTACTTCCTTCCTTTCGTAGCTGCAGCGCTCCACCAAACTTGTGCTATATCTCCATGAGAGAGTGTGCCAAATGAGGAAGGCATCACTCTTATTTATACTAATTTGTCCAGTGACTTTTCTGGCAAGGCCAACCTGACTTTTTGGAAAATATATTTTTTGTTTATCTTTTTCTTCTGGAGAAGACTTCACTTCTGGAAAATGTTATAATTATTCTTTATTATTTTTTGTGAGGTCTACTTCCCTTCTGGGATCTTCTTTGACTTCCAATGGTTTTCCTTTAATGTCTTGGAAACTTCATCTATAAGAAAGGTTATATCAAAGGTGAATACCTTCCGTAGATCCCAAAAAAATCAATAGGGCCCACTTTAGAAACTCATAAAATTCTTTTAATAACAATTTTCCAAAAATAATTAGTTTCCAAGATAAAAGATAGTATTGACTGTAATTTAATTTTTAGGGCATGAGATTCAGGGTTCCATCCATGGAAATTGATTCCAAAGTGTTATTCTCATCTCTATATTTCCAACGAGCTCTTGTTTTTTCAATTTGGAAATCGAGATCAAAATTTATGGCCTTTAGAAGGTAGACACTCAGCAACCATTCATCTTTCCACGTGAATTATGAGCCTTTGATTTGAAATTCCACCCCATTTATCCCACATTCATTGGGGAATAATTCTCATATATGTTTTAAAAGGAAAATGGCATCCCATATTATTTGTGTATGAAGTAGAAATAACTACAAAACCTTGTGTAGCTTGTGCATAGTATAGCTTTTGGTTGCCACGCCATCGCCCCATAATCATGCAGAGTCATTATTGAGTCATATATGTCCAACCAATACCATCCAAGTGTCACCTTAGGATAGGTCCATGTCACTACCACATGTCTCAATGTAACAAGGAAGGGGGAAAATACGTTTAAAATTACTTAGTAAAACTTAGTTAAATGATTTAGTAAAAATGGCTAAGTGTTAAGAGATTGCAGGAATGTGGGTTGCGGGGTTTTGGGGTAGGATGATATGAAAATGGATAATTTTTTGGGCAGTAGTAAAATAGCTAAGTATGGAGACTTGTGGGGTTGCAGACTTGCAGGGTTAGGAGTGGAAGGTGGAGATGAGGGAAGGGGTCTCACATCCACATTCATGTAAAATGGCTAAGTATAGGGGTATGGAGAGTAGAGAGGAAGAAAAATGAGGAAAATGACCAAGGAAAATGGAAAATGGCTAAGTATGGATTGGTAGAATAGAGAGGAGTGAGGCTTAGGCATAATGTGAGAAAAAAACGGCATATCTTGGTTTTAGATTCCATAAAATGTTATATGAAGATGAGACATAGGGATATTCAGTGAGAAGACGGACACAAGATATTAACTTATTTTTAGTATCATCTTATTTTCTTCTCTTTGTTACAAAAAAGAAACCATATGTGTTAGCCTTTCATGATGAATAACTGTAATATTGAAGTTGATTTAAAGTTTGTTGGGTCTTCATGATCAATAGGTGAAAGGTATATTGATACTTTCAAAATTTGAAAAAAAAATGGGTCTTCATTTGGAAAAGACATAAGTTCAAAAATGCACCCTAATCACCTAGTTGATGAGTGATAGAAAAATGGATCAATAGTACTCTAGACATTAATACAACATATTCATACTTAATTGCTACCTCATTTTGGAATACATTCGACAAGTCAATTTACACACACACACACACATATGTTTGCAAAATAGTGCCAATTCATCCATTACATCCCATAGAATTTCCCCACTTTATTGTCTCCTCACCAAACTCTCATCTAGCATTAACCCTTTACCACACAACCATTGGATATCCCTTTCATCCTTCCATCTCAAACTCTCAAGATCCCTCATCTGTAACAAATTACTACCTCCATCATTAATTTATTTTATCGAAACTTCACTAGGCTCTCTAATTGCTTACATATGTTTTAAACACCATTTATTGGTTATTGTAGTACTAAGAAAGGCTCATTAACTTTCTCTTGTTCCTATGTGTCATCCATGGTATCTCTTCCTTCATATCTTCATCCTTGTTAGCACCATAGTAGTTGATCCAGATTATTTTCGGCGTGAAATGAGAGAGCATATATAACATAGAAATATACAGAGATATTGCAAGAGAGCCAATAATATAACAGAGATATATCGGATATATAACAAAAGACACATATATGCAGTTATACACAATTTCTATTAATGAGTGAAATGTACAAAACTATAGAAATATAGAGTGAAAGACTCGCTAGAATGGTGGCAACTTATCTCTGAGAAGAGATGTGATGGCTACTCACATTCGCAAGAAGATGATTACAATGAGGCTCTAAATTTATTTTTAACATAAAGAAAATCCAAAACCCTAACCCCAGAAGATGAAAAGCTAACAGTTTTGTGGACCCCGTTTTGGGTAGTTTGGTGTATCAACTTCCCGGGGGCGTAAATTTGGCATACAATATTTGTTTGGGGCGCATGATAGCTAGTTGGAAAGGTATCATCGTGGAGATTCATTTTGGGGGCTCAATCAAATCCTCTGGCTATATTTGAGGTGCTCAATCTCGAAAAAACTTCATTTAGGCCCTCAAAATGGCCCCAGAAGTTTAGGAACCAAAAAACTGCTAAAAATAGTAAATTGTCATACGATTGTTTTGAGCCAGTTGGAATAGGTGGGTGGCCACCGATATCCACCTGGATCAATCCTCCCTCCTTAGGATAAATGGTCTCCATTGCGTTGAGTGCCCGAGGGAGAGGGAAAGTTGTTTGTTGAATCTGCATCTTGATGAGTTGCTTACCTTGCTGGAGAAGTTGTGTTGCTTAGCTTGTTGAAGGATGCCACGAACCTATGGTTGGAAGGGTTGGACCTTTTTAACTAGTATAAATACATGATATGATTGTGTGTAGAATGAATTTATGTGCTTTTCTTCAATATTTTCGACCTGCTTCTTCTAGACAGAAGGTGATGAGATGTCTAGAAAATCCATTTTAGTTTTGATGTATCTGTGTAGAGCCCCACGGTATTTCAAAACCAGATGTCGCTCAGAGTCTTTGATACCTAGCTTGGTGCACAAGGTATGGAAGGTATTGGTGAACTCTGGCACTACTTGGCCCCTCTCTTGCCATAGTGTGGTCCATCTCATGTATTGGTCGTCATAGTTTCCAACAGGGTAATATTGTTCCTTGATCACATCCACACAAAAATACGAAGTGGGCTCAGCCCCATATATTCCAGACTCCTCCAAGGAAATTTTCTCCTAGTAAGTTTCCCACCAATGTTTGACATGTGGGAGAGCCTTAAGGAGTGTGAAGGTGATATTTTCCTTGTCGAAAAAATTGTGAACAAAGAAATAACCTTCTAGCAGATTTAACCATTTTTTTAGGGCATCCACATCTATTTGACCTTCAAATACGAGAATGTAAAAATTAACTTATACCTTGAAATACGAGGTGCCTCCAAAGTGGTCATTTGATGAACATGTGCATGTTGTTAACGGTGAGTGTTGAAGGATGTGGGAAAAATTCTCCATCATTTCATCCCTCTGTCACGTGAGAGCTTGCTCAAGCAACAGATTAATAGAATCTTTTGCTCCATCGATTTTATTTTCTTCTTCCATGGAGGGTTTCTTGTGTTGAAATTTTGGTATGTTTGTTTAACCATAGACAATTTCACATCATTGTCACCCAACCATAGGCATTCACATATGCCACCCCCGAGCACACTAACCTTTACTTAGAAGAATTTTGGCAAGCCTACTCCAGAACCAAAACCCTAGCTGCCAACTGTAGTAAGAACTCAATACAAGTACAACACTCCTTCTCCAAGGGTATCACACAAGAGAGAGAGTCTCCATATCCACAGAACAAGTACCATGCACAATTGCAGTAGCTGCAGTTGCACTACTCTCTCAAATTTGCACCATACTTAGCAAGAATATCACCAAGAATGTCACCAAGAGAAAGACCAAGAGATAACAATGTGCCCTTATTCCTCCTTCCAGCTGCACTTGTAGCTACAACTGCAGCTCTCCACAAGACTTGCGCACTAAATGGTTATTCAAATGAGCTAAAAAGTCCTCTATTTATATTAATCTGTCCAGTGAATTTTCTGGATGGGCTGACCTGACTTTCTGGTAATTATATTTTTTGTTTATCTTTTTCCTGTGGAGCCGACTTGTATTTCTAGAAGATAATATTCTAATATTATTATTCTACTAGGCTGACTTGTCTTCTACGGTTTCCACACATCTATTTGATGGTTCACTTGATTTCTAAATATTCTATTCTAAGTCATATCTTACACGTGGAGGTTAATACCTCCTGCAACTACCAAAACATCAACACTCCCTCTTAGCTAGGGAGGTATTAACTAAGATGTTCTTTATGTAGTGGTCTCAAATACATCCATCCATATCACATGGAATGGGAAAGAATCACATGGTATTGCAAATCATTCTATAGGTAGCATCACCATGGCCACACAGGCTATCATATGATCAAACAGATCATGTAACAAGTATCACCATCATAGCCACACATTTACCCATCTAGCTAGAAAACACCTCCAACACAATTGGTTGACCCTCCAGCTAGTAACCTCTGATGCTATTGATCGACACTCTAACTGGGAATAATTTCTGACACTACAGGTCAGCATTTAGTTCATACAGAACTAGTAACTCGTTAATTCACACAAAATCTGACTCAAAAATTTAACACTCCCTCTTAACGAGGAAGGTATTCCTCTTGGCATGATCATCATCGTTCCTATTGGTATTCCTTTCGTACTAGATTAACATACCAACCTCCGTTGGAGTACCAACCTGTGTTGGGGTAGCATACCAGTCTACACTGGAGTTACCAACCTACGTTGGGGTAGTGTACCATCCTACATTGGGGTTACCAACCTGCATTGGGGTAGTGTACCAACCTGCATTGCGGTTACCAACTTGCGCTGGGGTAGCATACCAGTTTGCGTTGGGGTTACCAACCTGCACTCAGGTAGTGTATCATCCTGCGTTGGGGTTACCAACCTGCGCTAGGGTAGCATACCAACCTGCATTGGGGTAGCATACCAGCCTGCATTGGAGTTACCAAACTACATTGGGGTAGCGTACTAGCCTGTGTTGGGGTTACCAACCTACGTTGGGGTAGCATACCAGCCTACGTTGGAGTTAGCAACCTATGCTAGGGTAGCGTACCAGCCTACGTTGGGGTAGCATACCAACCTACATTGGAGTTACCAACCTGTGTTGGAGTAGTGTATTAGTCTGCATTGGGGTTACCAACCTGCGTTGGGGTAGCATACCAGCCTGCGTTGGAATTACCAACCTACGCTAGGATAGCATACCATCCTGTATTGGAGTTACCAACCTGTACTGGGGTAGCTTCCTCTACTAGGGATCTCATCATTTCGCTCTACTAGGGAGAACATCACTTCCCACTACTGGGGAACATATCACTTCCCTCTAATAGGGAACACATCACTCCCTCTCATGAGGGAAAATCCTTTTGGACCACACCATGTTTTTCTCTGAAGTACTCAAAATTCACTTTCGATAGAGGCTGAGTCATAGTCTTCTATCTGTTCGTCGGTAGCAATATATTGGAGCAAGTGTCTCGTCATAGTCTTCTCCCTCTTGCTAGGAGAATCCTCTGGACACAAATAAGGCTTTGTACATCTCTAGGACATTTATCTATGACATGCTTGATCTTTGTAGATAACCTTGGAAGTCGCCACTCACTTCCCTTCTAGTCTCAAAACCAAGGAAAAGATATATATCCCAGTCCTTATGATTGGCTTCCTCCTCGGTCATTGTAGCAAAGTCTACTAAAGCAAGGGATTCTTCCCATAAGATCTCATATCTCCTTGAGGCCTCTGAAGCTTCGATTTAGCCTTCTCAACCCATGACATATGTTTTTCAGTACTGGAAGACGTCTCTCTCTTCCATATGAATCTAAAAGTCTCTGAGTCTCCATTCTCCCTTTGAAGCTTGACTCCCTCTGAGTCTGTATAATCTTCAGAGCCATTTGCTCCCTCTGTGTGTGATGATTTTCTCTTAAGTCTCTTGTGAATGGTCATGGGGAGGCTGCTCCTCCCTACTAGATCGTGAGGATTGGCTCCCTATGAACTCTAGCTCCTTCTGAGCTGGTATTTGGTGGGGTTGCCTACCTCACCACCGGTGGAGCCATATGCTCCTCATGATATGACTCATCAATGTTGCATCGTGCAAAGTTTCATGGGACCACACTGGTCTCTTATTGGTTACTGCAATGATTACGGGTAGGCCCTTCTGGCTCTACTAACTTTTCCTGATCTGAGGAGTGATCAATTGCACTAGAGGGATTTTTTTAGTTATCCTTGGAGCCTTTTGCTCCTTGAAATCAATCTCCATATGAGATACACTTTATCCCACAAAAGTACCCTTCTTCATCTTCTTCTTCTTCTTTGGTACATGGATGTATACGGTCGTGTATACAACTTCTTATTTGGATAGTTTGCTCCATGTCTCAAACTAGAGACCATCTAATATGTTGCCTCCTGCAACCGTCACTATAGCTCCCCTCAGAGTTATCACCTATGACCTTCCCAAAACAAGGAAAACAAGGAGAAAACAGTAGACAAGAATAATACTCTTATAATGAAAACAATAACAATAACAATAATCACAGTAGCTTCTTCACAGAGATATTGCGTGTGACCTGCTTGGAACAAGAGACAAAATAAAAAATACAATAATAAGAAATAGGAACAACACTCTTCTAGTGTTGCAATCAATCATTCCTCCAAGGTGACCTCTATGGAATTTATAAAATAACCTTCCCGCAACAAGAGAAACAAGAGCAAAAGGTATAATAGCATTTTCATAAGAACATATCTATGTCAACAAGAATAAAAGACAATCTCATGGTAATCATCATATTATTATCAAGATGACCTGCCTGGAAGAAAAACAAGAAGTATCACCTGGAGGAGATGTTAGTTCATCTTGTGACCAAGTACAATAAGCATTTACATCAATAGTACTCACATGTTGCCCAATATTCATTGTATCTAGCAGTAATAGATCCTTTCAAGGATTGTTTTCACAACTAGTAATGTAACAATTATTAAACATGATATGTGCAAATTGGAAACTTATTAATTTAATCAATCAAACCTGGAACTTGGAGTCGTATCTTCAAGAACGAGTGTTGTGATTTTATTTTGAGTCTCCTTCACTCAAGATGAAAAGTATTGTCTTCAACATGTCCCATGTACTTAAGACAATAAGCTTTCTTGACATAAATCTAAGTTAGAGAATATAATGCAAATAAACTATAAAAATCTCATCCTTAACAGTAAGATTTTTGTGGGAGGGATTGTTTGGAGGATTTGGAGGAACCACAGTATTGATTATCAGAGGTTGACATTTCAAGTCCATATCAGGACCCATCATTAGGACATCTAAGCCTAAGTAAAGAAAATTATGAAGAGAAGAGATAAATAGTGAACCTACGGGAGCTGGAGAATTTTCAAGTCGGCTCTAAAAACCTAGAAATTTTTTAATTAAAAAGATTTTAAGAAATTTGAATTTCTAGGGTTTAAATAAATTATTAATTAATTGTAAGATTTTTAATTAATTTTAATACAATATTAATAAAGGTTTATTAATGTCATAATTAGAATAAATATCTTAAATTTTTATACAAGTGTTAGGGTAAAATTAATTGTAAGAGATAAAATATTAATTGTAGGAGTTTTAATAGAGTATCCATAAAAGTTTATTAATGTAATGATTAGAATAATTTTTTTAATTTTTATAAAGGTTAGAGCAATGTTAATTATAGGTTAAAGGAAAAATTGAGGGGAGCAGTTATTAATATTGAAAAATTGTTTTTAGTTTATAAAAAGGGTTGGGGGGGGGGGGGGTTNAAAAAGGGGTGGGGGGGGGGGGGGATTGTTTACAAAAATTAAGGTGTTAATTGAAAGGACGAGGAGGTGAAATAGATGAACCTAGGTTTTAGGGTTAAAGTGTAAATTACCTGGTACGTCTGTCTTGGATCAGATGAATCCATTTTTTGCTATTTTCTAGACCATTGTCTATGTTCAGGTTGTTAGGGTGTTTGAGGATTTTAATAGCTTATTTGATTATGCGTTTGAAGAAGTTATCTTCCTTGGCTAAAACTTTTGTGTCTTCTAGGCATATGTGGTGTTTGGAAGAAAAGGAGTGTTCAGCTAAAGCTGAGGTGCGAGTACATTTGTTTTTTATATCTGCTCCATGTTCTTTGATCCTGATCTGAAAGGAACGACCAGTTTCTCCTATGTAGAATTTACCATAGGAACATTCTATTTTGTAAACTCCTTTACACTTCTGATGGTCAGGTTCATATTTAATGGATTTCATTTTTTTTATGGTTTTTGAGGGTTTAAAGGAGGTCTTAGTCTCTTTCTTTCTCAGGACATTAGCAATATTATCAATTATTCCTTAGATATAAGGAAGGTAGGATGTAGTATCGGAGGGTTGGTTGTTAGGCGGTTTAGGTCCATTACTTTCTCTATCTAGGGATTTGTTTATCATTTTCTTAATGTCTTTGTCCTTGTAGCATATGCTCTTGAAAACCCTAGAGAGGTGATCTTTTTCTTCAACTAGGTTATCATCATCGGAAATTATGTGGTTCCTCTGAATCCTCCAAACAATCTCATCCTTAATCAATCTAATACTTTGACTAGAATCATCTTACAACTTTAGCTTTGAAGAGAGGTTACTATGATAATCATAACTTCAATAGATCAAAATACAACTAGATGTTCACAAGGTTACAATAATGCCATAAAAACTAGAGGCATATGAAAACAATCAAACCTGGAGTGTGTTGTTCCTCTGAATGCGATGGATCTGATATCCCTCTGGATCTATGATTGTAAGAGATCTATTCTCCTGCAATCACACTCAAAATAGTGATACATTTTAAATATATATAAGTACATACCTCCGGCAACATCAATAAGAAGTGGCACCATCCGGCAGCAACGACAAGCAATGACGAACCTTAAAACTTCAAAGGTGCTCCAACTTGTAATCTAAAGGTACATGGAGATGCGCTAGGGTAAGGCGCATTAGGACAACCAAATATTAGTCCCAACACTTCACATAAACTTTCACTACAACTGGTGTTTCAACTAGCACTGTAACTAGTGATGCAAATGGCACGAAGCAACTGGCATGAAGGAACTGGCACTGCAACTGCAACTGGTACTCCATACCTAGGGTTTTATGAGGAAACCCTAATTTCTCAACTTTAGAAATTTGTAGATTTGATCCAGGGAAGAGATGCTCCTAACTTAGGAGACCTTCTTAGTGATTTTAGTATGTGCTCAATGAGCTTGAAAATGGGGGAAACTGAGGATCTTCCTTCCAATGGTTAGATTGTTACGAAGGAAACTAGCTTTGAAACCATGTTGAAATTTTGGTATGCTCGTTTAACCATAGACAATGTCACATCATTGTCACCCAACCATAGGCATTCACATATGCCACCCTCGAGCACACTAACCTTTACTTAGAATAATTATGACAATCATACTCCAGAACCAACAAATACACCCTAGCTGCTAACTCCAGTAATAACTCAAGACAAGTAGAGCGGTTATTCTCCAACAGTAGCGCACAAGAGAGAGAGTCTCCATATTCACAGAACAAGTACCATACACAACTACAACTGCACTAATCTCTCAAAATTCTGCCATACTTAGCAAGAATATCACCAAGAGTATCACCAAGAATGTCACCAAGATAAATACCAAGACCAAGAGATGACAATGCACCCTTATTCCTCCTTTCAATTGCAACTATAGCTCTCCACAAGATTTGCACACTAACTGGTTATTCAAATGAGCTAAAACATCCTCGATTTATATTAATCTGTCCAGTGACTTTTCTGGCTGGGCCAACCTGACTTTATGGTAATTATATTTTATGTTTATATTTTTCCTATGGATCCGACTTGTATTTCTGGAAGATAATTTTCTAATATTATTATTCTTCTAGGTCGAATTGTCTTCTAGGGTTTCCACACATTTGTTTAATGGTTCACTTGCTTCCGGGATATTCTATTCTAAGTCATAGGTTACACGTGGAGGTTAATACCTCCCGCAGCTACCAAAACATCAACATATTGGGCGTGCAAGAGAAATTTTCCTCAAGAGAGACAGGCTCGAAACCCAACTTGCTATACTCGGACCTCGTCGGTGACATGCACTGAAAAATGATCAAGAGTAGCTTGCTTTGATACCATTGATCCGAATTATTTTCAGCATGAAATGAGGTCAAATATATAACACAGAAATATGCAAAGATATTTCAAGAGATCCAATAATATAACAGATATATATTGGATATATAATAAGAGACACAGATATATAGTAATACACAATTTCTATTAAACAAAACTGTAGAAATACATAGTGAAAGACTCGCTAGAATGGTGGCAGGTTATCTATGAGAAGAGATGTGAAGGCTAATCACATTCGCAAGAAGATGATTACAAAGAGGTTCTAAAGGCCTTTTTAAAATAAATAAAATCCAAAACCCTAACCTCGGAAGATGAAAAGCCAACAGTTTTGTGGACCCCGTTTTGGGTAGTTTGGTGTATCAACTTCCCAGGGGCGTAACTTTGCCATACGATCTCAGTTTGGGGTGCATGATAGCTCATTGGAAAGGAATCGCCGAGGAGATTCATTTTGGGGGATCAATCAAAGACTTTGGTCATAATTGAGGTGATATACGCCAAAAATACTTCATTTAGGCCCTCAAAATGGCCCAAGAAGTTTAGGAACCGAAAAAATGCTAAAAATAGTAAATTGCTAGAAGACTTTTTTGAGCCATTTGGAATAGGTGGGTGGCACCGATATCCACATGGATCACTAGTCCACCCCTCAACATGGGTTTTTACACTACCATAATTGATGAATGAAAACAACATCTTCACCTAGGTAGGAATCTCATTCACCAATCTTTGTCAAGGACCTTTCATAAATCACTTATCGGTCCTTGAATAGGATTGTTGTAGTTATAACTCAAACTCCATAATGTACCCTCCAAGATACCTTTAACCTAAAAATATACTACTCTCACTATAGGATGGTCCTAATGATGTAGAGCTATTAGAGTCGAAACATCCCAATGACCTTGTTTCCTCCTCTCCGTGAGTATTGGGGGATTTAATGAGTCTTTGTAACCAATTGAGTAAAATTGCTAGAAATTCAACCCATAAAATATCACAGATTTCACCTAAAAATGTTGCACATTTAAACCTATAAGTACATGTCACATCCTAGCAACGGGACTTTGTGTTTCACGAAACAATAAATCTAGGCATCAAACCAATCTTCCATGTGCACCTTTGTGAGCCTCTTCTTCGTGCTACTAAAACCCCACACCTAGAATGATGTGATCCCAACAACAAAACCATGTGTTGGCTCTAAATGCATACCAAGATCCACAAGGGTGTCCAACAAAGGGGTTGTAGTCTAGTACCAACATATTAATCCTTAGAATAGGGAAGGTCTCACCTAAAGTGCATTGCATAGACATTATTCATGTGGGGTGAACAACATGATGAGGGGACAATCTTACCCATTTTCAATATTTTATATGTCACTATGTGTTATGTTACACAATAAATCTAAAAATATAACTTTAGAAATAACTCAAATCTTCCACATAAAATATTGGACACCAAAAATAGACAAAACCCTTAAGGTAGGGTAATACCATATATTAGTCCTTATGGAAGAAATGCACTCATCAAGCAATCCTTGCTTGTTACAATAACAATATACTTCATTGTGCTCATTACATTGTTCATCCCTTCCTTATATAATATTACCTGAGAACATTCTAGAGAAGGAACCTTCTAGAAATTCTTCTCACATTTATTATGTTCACACTAATATATCTAACTACCATAGTGGGCCTTATTTAATAATATAGTAGACCTAGTCCACCTTACATTGAATGGTCTCCACTATTATCACTATGGGACCTTCGCCCCTCGTATTACCTCCCTAGCTACACTACATTCCATCTCCCTTCACATATTTTGTCCTCAAAACATGGGAAGAGACCATACAATATGATTTTCTCAGCAATGTAGCCAACTGGTACCAAGTACGTGAATCCATCCATCCTAATGGAATATGAACATGATATCCAATCGTTGCCTTGCCACCTTGATCTTGATCCTGACCGCACCTTTGGTTCTATGGGATTGTTTCTCTATCTTGATATTTTCCCACTATGCAGGTATTTCTCCATTGACCTCTTGATTGGTTGCCTTTATGGTGCCTTGCTTGTCCATAATCAATGTGTTGATGCTCATGCCCCTTCTTGGATGAATATTGTTTCTCTATGTAGTGTGGATGGTGATATAAATCAACCTTAGCTCTCAATTATGCTTGCTTGGAATTTTCAGCATGTGGGTCCTTATCTTCTTCTGTGTTTTTATGCCCTTCCTAGTGCTTTTTTTCAATTGCTTATATAGCCTATGCTTCTTATTCAACTTCAAATTCTGCAAGAAATTCTTTGTTTTCCCCCATGGACCGTTATTTCTTACTAAGAGACACATCTAGCAATGTAATTTTCTTTTTCTTGTACCAAAGTTTCACAAAATTATTTTCCACATTAATATCCATTATACTAATTGTGGTCATCCAAGGATATCCAAGAATAGCATCCACATCATGCATATCAATGGCGTAAAAATCAGAATGTAATATATATATATGTCCATGGTTAGCTTCAAATCTTTAAAAAATGGAATATTATTTCCCTCAAACTATGTACTTTTCATATTCTTGGCCTGAACTTGCAATCTATTAACTAACTGGCCATTGATAAAATTATGCATGCAACTAGGGTTAATAGAAATAATAACATTCTCTTGTTGAATGCATCCATGAGTCTGTAATATAAATTTGCCACATGAAAATAAACTGTTGATTTTTTTTTATATTTACTCTTGCCATGAGACCATTTGTCTAAAAATAATTTTTCAAGTGCTTCCTTGAAAAGTGACAACCATTTACAAAAGTCAAATGATTTCCACCATATGAGAGCATCTTCTTTGAAACCAAAGTGGAAATAATATGTCCACCTCTCTTCCCATAATGACTTTCCGGATGCTATGAATTCTTCAATACTAGGGCCATCATCTTTGTCAGTAAAAAATATCCTTCTTTCCATAACCCAAAAACAAAACTAGGGCTTATAAAAATAATTTACTTTGCAAATCGAGACTTTTTCGTGAAAAAAACCCTGAACTTTTTTTTATTTTAAGATATTGATAACTTCACATTTGTTTCAGCTAATTGTTTTTTGGAAATTGGATATTTTTCCAAGAGGAAATCACATATCCAATTTGTTTCTGCAAAATATTCTAAATTTTTTTTATAATTGAGTCTCCCTTTTTTCCCTAGAAAAAATATGCAAAAAAAACCCAAAAAATTCTTCCTTCTTTAGTCGAAGAAAGAGATTTAATACCAAATGTTTTGTTCCACAATAAATCTGAAAATGTAACTTCAAAAATAACTCAAATCATCCACATAAAATATTGGACATGGAAAATAGACAAAACACTTTAGGTAGGGTAACACCATATATTATTCCTTATGGAAGGAATGCACTCCTCAAACAATCCTTGTTTGTTACAATAACAATATGCTTCACTATGCTCATTACATTGCTCATCCCTTCCTTATACAATACTATCTAAGAACATTATAGAGAAAGAACCTTCTAGAAATCCTTCTCACATTTATTATGTTCACACTAATATATCTGACTATCAGAGTGGACCTTATTTAATTATATAGTAGACCTTACATTGAATGACCTCCACTATTATCACTATGGGCCCTTCGGCCCCCCTATTACCTCCCTAGTTATACTACACTGTGCATTCATATTCATCTTAACTATACAATGCAACATTTACCATAATAAATATGTTGCATCCCTAAATACCAAATGGGATGACACTTCATAAACTATAAATATTGCAACATGAACAGTAAGAATGGGGCACCTGCACACTCAAGAGTTGGATAACACTTGTTAATAAAATAAATGAAGGAAGACATCACCGTGAATAACAACTTGAAGCTGATTGTTATATTGATAAAGATAATGAGATACATAAAATAACATAAACCCTTATTTATAACAATAAGATGAATAAACCCTAATCTTAACCTTATGTTCTAAACCTTTATTATATAAACTAATTATTTATACACATATAACCTTAATAAATTACATATGTTGTGAATTGGTACAAAATAAAATAAAGTGCATTAACCATTACATGCAACTATACAAGCATGAAATAAACGTCATCCACATAACTAATAAGTTAAAAGATATTTATTAAAAAAAAAACCTGCTTCCATTAAACTCAAAAAACCAACAATGCTTCCATTAAACTCAAAAAACCAACAAATACATCATTGAATTCATATGATAGATATGTTCATCATTACCAACAAATAATATAGTGCATACACTCCTAACGAAAAGCCAACGGTTCCTCTAGCAACTAATCAAACAACCATTTATCTAGCCCCTCGTATGTTTTTATACGATAAAGTTCAAAAACACAAGGAATCAATCAAAACCCTACAAAAACTAAATAGATTAGTTGGCATCAATTTCCATTACTTGGTTCATAACTAGTGAACTATTTGCATGCAATCATCCAACCACATTCTTCCATAAAAACTAAGGATCGTGTTCCTTATAATTTGTTGTCTACTATGCTCAACGACCTTTATGACTTTGTCTTCCTTTTCCAATTGTTCTAGGTTCCAAAATTGGCACCACTACCCTAAATCTGCATTCATTGAGCTGGCACCGCTTTATCCTAGCATCCCAGAACAAGGGGGCCAAAAATACAAATCAAAATAAAAAGCATTAAATTTATTAAAGTATTTTTGGTGATGAGCTACATCATGATAAAGTATCCTACCACTTACCAATTGTAATAGTAGGATACTTGGCAAGTCATTAGTACAGTAAGTAGCTTTCTACTATTGCTAGTTAGTATAGTAAGTAGCTTTCTACTATTGCTAGTTTAAAGAGAAAAAATATATTACAAAGATAAGAATAAATTTTCACTAGTTTTACAGTGACACAAAAGATATATTGGACAAGACCTAAAAGACCTAAAACACTTTAATATAAAGAGAAAAAATATATTACAAAGATAAGACTAAACTTCTACTAGTTTCACAGTGACACTAGATATATTGAACATGACCTAAAATTCAATAGTATAGTAAGTAGCTTTCTATTATTGCTAATTTAAAAAGAAAAAATATATTACAAAGGTAAGAATAAACTTCCACTAGTTTCACAGTGACACAAAAGATATATTGGACAAGACCTAAAACACTTTAGCATAAAGAGAAAAAATATATTATAAAGATAAGAATAAATTTCCACTAGTTTCACAGTGAAACTAGATATATTGGACAAGACTTAAAACACTTTGGCATAAAAAAATCTATAAAATATATAATATCAATAAAATAAAATAAAATAAAAATATTGTAAATATAAGAACAAAGAATAATAAAGTAAAAAATGAAAAGCACACTTTTAGTTGGAGATCATAATTTACATAAACATAATTTTCTATTTCCAAGTGCAAATTACCTTCATAACTTAATAGGAAAACCCATAAAGTTCATTTTTAAGTTATTTAATCATAAAAATAACATGATAAAATAAAATGATTTTGTCTAAACATTTGATTTTTTGAACTTTTTCACCAGAATCCCAAAACTGATTTTGGTGAAATCATCATTTTTTGTTGTTTAAATTGCATTTTTGAATGCATAAATGGATTTGACACCTTGAAAAACCATCGAGGCATTTGAATTATACAAATTCAATCACTCAAAGATGGAGTTCCAACAATTTTTGGCCTAAAATTTGATCGAAAAATATGTTTGTAAAAACTCCTAAAAGTTTAGACCACCGAAAACAAAATGATTAGTTTTTATTTTTAATTTTAATCGACAGTAATAATCATCATTATTTTATATAATATTTTATTTAAAAATCATAATATTTTTATAAAGAGAAGAATGTTTTTTTATAAAAATAACATAATAAAACAAAATAATTAATTTTAATTTTTAATGGTAAAACAAAATAATTAATTTTAACTACCATTTTTTAAATATTTTTATTATGTTGCCCTCTTATCCTTTTACTTTATTAACT